>JWIU01000100.1:937606-978304 GCA_000966885.1 Xylaria sp. JS573 | reverse complement strand
AAAAAAAAAATTTTAGAAAAAAAAAAAAAAAAAAAAAAAAAGGGGGGGGGGGGGGAGCTTCTCTGGTCTATTGCCACCTACATAGGTAGTAATATCAGCCCGTTTGTGAATGTTTTGAATTGATGTGGGATGGGGATGTTATCTACTTGATAAAAAGCTGCAGAACAGTCGGCTACTTAGGTTCCCCCCCTACTACCATGGCTTAGAGGTACACCATCTCCCCCACCATAGCGCTCTGTCTCCGAGGCTCTGCCTGCCAGCCTCTTGGGCAGGATGCAAGTCGCCATTCCATCCAGGCCCGGCGACAGGTCCTGCTATACGTTCCCGTTTCTCGACATAACTCATATTTACACGACTCCTCATCCGCGCCGTCTTCCCCCCTTGTTGTTGCTGCCTGCCTGCCTGCCAAATCGAACAGTCTAACCGGCGTGGTCGACGATCTCGTTGACCATCTCGCCCTTCTGCGCGTCGTAGTAGGAGCAGATCTGGCTGGGCAGGGGCAGCTCCTTGTAGTCATCCTCGGGGCCGGCGATGACGTTGACGTTGATGCCGGCCGACTTGCTGGAGAAGATGCGGGCGCCGGTGCTCTCCTGGCTGAGGTAGACCTGGGCGCCGTCGAGCTGGTCGAGCAGCACCGTCGGCAGCTGGCCCATGACCTGCAGCGCGAAGTTGGCCGACTTGACCACGTCGACCGTCGACACGAGCGAGTCCACTACCAGCGACAGCCGCTGCGTGTTCTCGACCGTCACGTTGTTCGCCTTGCCCTTGATGATGATCGTCGTCTGGTTGCAGCGGCTGATCAGCACCGAGTGCGACATGGCCGCCTCGATCACGATCGGCTCGGGGTGCTTGTCAAAGTTTTCCTGCAAAGTGCGGCGTTAGTTTACCACATCTCAGCCCCATGCAAATTGTGAAAAAAAAGAAGGCATCTTACGACTGTCCATTTGTTCCCGTCGAGCTCCTTCTTCGGCGGCTTCTTAACCCGCATGCTCTCCGGCTTGGGCTTCCTGACCGGCGCTGGACTCTTCCCTCGGACCGAGGAGTCGTGGTCAGAGACGACGGATCCTGCTCGTAGCGCAGGGTTCTTGTGTGTCATCTCGGATTTGTCAACCTTCCTCAGACCCTTTGTCACACCCTCGCCCTTGTTGATCTCGCTGAATACTGCTCCGAAGCCGCCATCCGCCGCTGCAGGCGCAGACTGATCCTTAATATTAAGAACCGGTGGCGGACCGGGAGGCGGAGGTGGCGGAGGAGCGCCGCCCGCGGCAGGAGGTGGAGGCGGAGGCGGAGCGGCGGGGGTGGTGGTTGGATGAGTAGATACAGCCTTTGCGACCTCGGCTGCCGGTAGACCCTTCGCGTTCCAGGGAATGCCGTTAGGGAAGAATTGTTTTACATAGTCGGCCAGGTCGTTGAACAGTTGGTAGAATGATTGGATCCACTCGATCTGGTCGGCGTCCCTGATCGTAACGTTAGCATGAGACCGTACCACTGAAGGATCGCGTAATCGTACTTATCCTTATACTCCTTTAGAACACGGTTTCCAAAAAACTGCGCAGACCCAAGAGATTCTTGGACGTGCTTAAACGGCTTGGCCTCTACCGTAACCCAGGCCAGGACCATTATACCCTCTGCCACGGCACTCAGCTGGGAGAAAACGGGGGAGCCGCGGTTGGATTCCTTGATGCTGCCGACGGCCATAAGCGCTTCGTTGATGGGCTTCAGGAGCTCTTGATAGATGGCCATCTCCGAACCGCCGAGGTCGGGCTTCTTGGCCTTGGTGGATATCAGCAGGAACCTGCGCTGCTGCTTGAAGCCCTCGAGGACCTTGGAGGCCTGCTCCGCGATCAAGCCGCCCAACTTGTTGCTAGCCTCAACATACTTGTCGACGGATTGGTTGATGAAGACGTCGAACTCTTCGATGGACTCGGGTAAGGGCTCTTCAGACAGTTGGTTCGGCGCGGGATGAGCTGAGGTTCCGTTTTGCTTTGCCGGTGGTGGAGGACTGGCATCTCCAGACACGCCAGGCGGTGTCGCGATGGTGTGTGACAGGGCGGGAACGGCTTGGGGCAATTCTATTGTCGAGGATGCGATGTCTTCGAGTCGCGTGGTAGCAGCTTCCAGCCTGGCCATCAAGTTAGAAGCCTGCTGCATGCGCCCAGGAGAGGGCAGAACAATAGGCATGGCAAGGAGGGGCATGGGGATATGGCCTTGACGGCTTGGACGGCTTGGACGGCTTGGACGGCTTGGACGACTGGGACGACTGGGACATACCGCTTTATCAGGGTGACTAAGTTATGCATGTTGTTCTGCGCCATTTTGGCAGTTGCAGGTTGCGTCGCTGCGATGAAAGTCGACTTCGAAGGTCGAAGCTGGTAGTATTGCGAGCTTTCTGCAATCAGGGGGAAGGTGAGGGAGTGCCGCGAACCCACAGAGGCTATACCTATAATAGCAATGCTGCTGCAACCTGATGTGATAAAAGCCTAAGCAGCTAAGGCACGTATTAGACAAGCAACAGTCTGTCTATAGCTGCACACGCATGTACTTGGTATGGTGGCTGATTCCTAGGAAACAATGTGAATATAAAAGACAAAGCAAGATGACGAAGACGAAGACAACGACGAGGCACGGCGAGACAGATAATTCAATGCAGAGCCCAGCTGCCAAGAGACTGGGATACGTTATGTGAGGTGAGGTTGTGGACACAAGCTTCAATCGAATTACCCAGATCTGGGCACCCCTGCGCCCGCCCGAGCTGCCTCAGAGGTAGGTTTCATCAGCTACCGTTACTACTACTGAAGTTACCAAGGACTGCCTGGCGTCAGAAAACAGCCTACAGTGAGCCCACCCTTCTGTAGTACAGTACATTGGGGGTCAAGGCTCAAGGGTTCGAATCGACATCAACTTTGCTGTCCATTTTCTCGTTAGACAATTCGGATAAATCTAAAATGAAAAAACCTGCGGCTTCCAAGACTATTTCTTAAGCTATCATTGGATCATGCAAGATTTAGGGCTTCAGAGGGTTGTGTAATTCACGAACAAAACTGAAGTTCTCTCTGCATACCTAGGCGTGCTGTGCGTAGCATGTATCATCCATGTTTTATTGGCATTGCTTGACGTCTTCCTTGCAGCTGTCCCAGCCAGCGAGTGAAGACGGTACTTACCGTTTGGCACCCCCAGGACACGGGCATTGGCTGCCTGAAACGTTAAAATCGGGGCCACCAGCGGAACTCGTCACCATCTGCCATCTGCCAGCCCTGCCGGAGGTCCCGTCGCTGGGACTGCTAATAAGCCGATAATCTGTACATATGCACCGCACCGTATGTTAGCCGTCCCATTCGATGCCTATGCCCTGAACATACAACGTCAACAGCTGCTGGCAGCATACCAAACTGCCTACCTACCTTTATTGAGTACATATTTACTAAGGTTCCCATCAATCTATCTCGACGACACGCTAATGAAGGGGAGGGCAGGGCTACCTCGCCGTACTCTGACTCCGTACTCTGCTCGCCTTGACGAATTAATACGTAGAAGCTCTACCCACTTACGCGCTGTACCCATCGCCTAACTCAGGCATTAACTGTACCGCATCTTGCAGCCCTGTCGTGCTACTACTGCCAGGTTGGCTGCCCTTGGAAATATATAGGTAGACTAGCCGGTTCGGCCTTCTCAACTTGTATGTTTCCTCAACGGGAAACTCGACTTGCTCCTGCATATCTTCTCTAAAGGCGGTCTGGGTGCGTCGCGACACCCAAGAACTCACGCCGTACATGACACCGTATCGACGGCTACAGAGTCCATCAGTCTCGGCTTGATAGTTACATAAAAAAAGAGAAAAGGGAGATCATGGATGCCCAGCATGGGCCCAAATCTGAAGGCGTTGACGACGCTTCTCACGCCATAGACTTTGTCACGCTGGGCATGTTCATTATCGGTATGTACAGTACAGTTTTCTTTTCGACCTTCGATCCAGGTCTCTTTCGTCGAATAAGGTGCCCCTCCATCCCTCAGCTCGGCTCCTCATCTGGCCCCGTCGATCAGCTCTCTCGACCGTTGTTGACCTCGAACGGCACGGCGCCGTAGCCTCAGCCTCCATGGGCCAGATCGGTTGGCTGTAACAAATCCCAAGTGGAATAGGCTTTGCAACAGATTTGTTTCAGCTTTTTAACATCATTTGCCGTCTCTACTTCTGCCCGGAGCTCGAAGCATCACCTGAGGATCTGATTGTAACGCTATTATGACGATTCACATCCCCTGAGCCATGGAGCACGCTGACACGACCAACCCAAGATGATATCGAATATCTGCCGCCAACGCCACCGGTGAAGGATATTCTCGGGGGTGCTGGCACCTATTCTGCCCTCGGCGCCCGGCTTTTCTCCCCGCCACCACTTTCTAAATCTGTCGGGTGGATCATCGATAAAGGGTCCGACTTCCCGCCGGCATTAGAGGAGCTCGTCTCCACATGGCAGACCTCAGCACTGCTCCGGCCCACGCCGGAGAGGTTCACCACGCGCGGGTGGAATGGCTACGATAAGCACCAGAACCGGGCCTTCCGGTACACGACGCCGAAGAAGCGGCTCACGGCCGAGGACCTCACGCCGTCCCTGCTGATGTCGCGGTCGTTCCACCTCATCTGCTCCCCGAACCGGTGTAGGGAGCTGGTGGTGGAGATCAAGGCGAGGCGGAGCGGCCTGGCGACGGCGGACGGCGCCAGCCTGCCGAAGCCCGTCTTCATATGGGAGCCCGTGCCCGACCTCTGCACGCCGGACGAGCTGCTCAACTGCACCAACACGCTCCCGCTCATCGACATCATCAGCCCCAACCACTCGGAGCTGGCCGGCTTCATGGGCGACTCCGGCCTCGACCCCGAGACGGGCGAGATCAGCACCAAGGCCGTCGAGCGCGCGTGCGAGCAGCTCCTCGGGTCCATGCCGCTGCAGTCGTTCGCCATCGTGGTCCGGGCCGGCGAGAAGGGGTGCTTCCTGGCGCGGAACGGCGGGCGGAAGCGCAAGGTCAAGATGAGCACTACTGCTACCGCCCAGCAGCGCGGCGGCGGCGGCGGCGGCGGCGGCGGCGGCGGCGTGTGTGTGTGTGTGTGTGTGTTCAAGAAGAAAAAGTGAAGGAAACATACTCTGTTCGACATAGACGCATGGGTGTGGTGTTGACTACCTATATAATAGAGAGTGCGCGATGAAACCCGTTGTCTCGACGGTCTGTTGGCGACCAAAGTAATGATGTTGCTTGCTCAACCTCCTAGAGATGGCGTGACAGCCTTCGAAGAGGTTTGAGTAAGCCTACTTAGGTAGAATTGAGAAAGATTGGTCTGATACAGAACATCGTGAGAGCGCCCTGGGTGCTTGGTTGACTCTTCTCCGCCGTTGCTTCGCAGTATTTCCTACCCGCCTTATACAGTTGGGATAACATCATGGCTCAGCAATATGGGTCAGGCGGGGGTGAGGCAAAACCCAGTCTGATAAGGCTGAACTAGGGGTTTATACCAAGGCGGCATCGCACATCACGAAATAGAAGCCATTGGTGGTCTTAATAAGTGAAGGCATATATATATATATCGTGGAGTGCTGAAGTAGCATCAGCAACGATTCAGCTCAACCCGGATATTTTTGTACTATCTAGTTTCGACAATCGTGCCGTGTAACTATCGCTGACCTGAAAGGCACTTTATCTTTGCTGTTGCTTACGTCCAGCAATTTTTTTTTTCTTTTTCTAATGTTACCCGATATCTATTCTCGTAGCAAGTCAATCGAGCTCGACGTCCCGTTGTTTCGCCTTATGCTGTACGATATAACGGACCTGTATATACTCAGTAGCCCGGTGTAGGGCGATTCGATAACCATGTCCATAATTAGGATCCATGAGCGAGATCATGCTCAGCGAAGCAGAAAAAAGAAAAAAGACTTCGAGAACTTTCAGTCATCATTACTATTTATCGCTCATCATTCTACCGAGCCCGAACCCTAGGCTTCCGTAACCCCGTATATTTCCTGGCAGCCTTAACGTTCGTTTCGTCTCGTCCCCGTGTACATCATCATTGAACAACGCGCACAGGGTATTGCCGGCACCACGCCCCCCTTACCAATTTTTCCCGACATCGACTTCTGCGTTCGGGTCGGTGGGAGCCCCTAGGTCTATTCTGCTGTGCTGTGGTCACTCACTCGTTGACTCGTGGTAGCTTTGCCAGTGCCTATCCGACTGGTTCGGCCTAACCGTTCAGGTAGTTCCGGATAGCACCCTGAAGCCTGGTGGCCCCTTCGCCCAATGCACTCGACAAATTGTCCAGATCGTCGCCAGCAGTGATGCCGAATTTTCGGATGAAATCCTTGGCCGCGGATTCAAGGTCGCCGTAGTCCTCACCGGGATCCTCTTCCTCGGGGCGGCCGAAGTAAGCGTTCGAGGAGATGGACGTGGCCCCTTCAAACCCTTGCAGGCGCGTCTTGGCCTCGGACTGGGCGTTGGCGTCAAACGCGCCCCTCCCGAAGAACTCGTCAGAGGAGATGCCCTTCTGGGTACCAAACTTGTTTCGGGCATAGCGTTCATCGTCATCTGGACGCGTGTCAGCAGGTTTATTCCGGCGGTTACAAGAAACCATTTCCGGAGCCTCACCTTCCTCAGTCGCCTTGACTGGCCCAACTGATCCAAACCCGCCAGCATTCTTCTTAGGGGCGGCACCGCCGGCGGCCTTGCTGCCGCCTCCAACCTGGCCAAAGCCTAACCTTCCAAAGCCCATACCCAATCGCTCAACTTCAGCAGCCGACTTCTCCCGACTGTGACCAGATCCATATGCGCGGGGGCTCGCCGGGGCGGGCGAGGCAACATTACTAGCTTCGGTCTTGGACGTAGTTGTTTTCTTTGCCTCGGCTTCTTCTGCTTCAGGGTCATAACCAAGGTTCTTGATCCTCTCGGCCTCTTCCTTCGCCTTCTTTTCAGCCTCGTCGAAATCAATGATATCTCCAGTAACTTTCTTGGCGCCAAGCTTGGTAGTCTTCTTCGCGCCGAGGACATTAGCCTTGCGAGGACCCGTTGACGTCGTCTTCCGAAGCGCAGCAGACGTAGTTATCCGGCTAGCGGCGGGTTTGGCCTCAGACGCAGAGTCGGACTTGGACAGAGGCGATGTCGATCTCGAAATTTCTTTGCCATTCGTTCCGGCGTTGAGAAATGGCGAAGGGGTCCGGCCAACAACGGGAGGTGTGCTAGTTCGCGACGTGGGCGGTGTAGGTCTCTTAATCGATGGCTTGTCCCACGAGGAAAAGAAGTCGTCATTTGGCTCGCCAGATGGAGTTGCTGAACCCTCGGCCCCGTCTCCGGGCACGTCCGTAACAACGACTTCATCGGGATACCTGATAAGGGGGTGAGCACACTTTCGACCAAGGCAGTGGGAGGATGTGCTCACTCAATTGCATCTCGTCTAGCCCGGCTTTTGAGCTCTTCCTTGTATTTGGTTGCGGCGGCAGATTGATATTTGGTCTTGGGGTCCTTGCTAGCAAGGGCGGCGCTGCCTCCATTCGCGCGGAAGTACTTAGTAGCAGACTCATTGCCGCCAACTTTCATGACACGTAGTTGATCCCATTGCCATTCTAGGCAAATTGTCAGTGCTGTCTAAGGACAGGGGTAACTCGGGGTTGCGTACGGTCAAGGTTGGTGGAGCGGACGAAGGAGATGTGAACACCGAGATTTCGATGGTTAGAGGAACAGTCGAGACATAGATAGATGCCGAAGGGTACGGATGTCCAGGTAGGGTTCTTCTGGCCACAGTCGAAACAGATCTTTTTGGCGCATCATAGTCAGCGTGACGCCCTTGGGGAGACGGGACGGTCAATGGGATTATCACGCACCCGGTTCGCAGGCTTGGTCTTCAGTTTCTCGAAGATCTTCTGCGCCTGCTGCTTGGTCGCAAGCGCACTCATCTTGTCGGTTCGTCTATGCGCTCAGAGTACAACGGTATGCAACAGCGGTCTAGGAAGATGTGCGCTCCTCTGGGCAAGGGGAATAGAAGGAAAAGAATGGGTCGTTGTTGTCGAAATCAGGAGTCGGCCAGATTTCATCGAAATGCCACCTTAAAGACAGAGGGCCCCACCAAGGATGGGAGCTAGTATGGATAGGGATTAGCGCCTGACAAGGGGACCTAAAGCCTGCTAACAAGCTGCTAACCTGCTAATGTACCGTAGATGCCGACCCCCCCACATGACATGGTTTTTTATCCAAGCCTCAACCGACGCCATTCAACCGAGCTCATCGTCAAGTTGAGTCTTTGTCGCGTCACATCCTTACGCTCCTCGATTGGCAACCTCAGTGCTGGATCCGATGGAACTGCCAAGATGAAGCTTATATCCCGGCCATTCGCCGCTCCCGCTCTGATCCCACAATTGCGGCCCGTCATTGCGCATCGAAGCTATGCTACCCATACCCAGCAGGGGACCGGAGCCAATTCGACAGCTTCGAAAAGAAAGGCGGTAACTCCATTCAACGACAATGGATATGTACCGTGGCACGAGCTTTCTGCCGGAGAGAAGGCCTCTCGCGCTACCCAGCAATCTTTTAACTTTGGACTCGTCGTTTTGGGCCTGGTCATGACAGTAAGCTGCCCATTCGACAACCTGGCATTGTGATGGATAGACTGAGATGCTATGCCACAGGGAGGTGTCGGATACTTCCTCTTTCAGGATGTATTCTCTCCCGAAAGCAAGACCGCCTGGTTCAATCGTGCCGTCGATCGAATCAAGAAGGACCCCGACTGTGTTGCACTCCTTGGAGAGAGCAAGAAGATCATAGCACACGGCGAAGAAACCATGAACAAATGGCGCCGTGCCCGACCAATTACGTATGGACATCTCATAAATAGAGAACGCCGTGGATCGTAACTGACAACACCAGCTCGACGCTTAAGACTGATGCGCAAGGAAACCAGCATTTGATGATGCATTTCTATGTAGGTGCAGATATCGTCCTACTAAGTCTCACATACCAAAGCTAATGTTGCCTAGGTTGAGGGACCACTGAACAATGGTGCGGTCAACATACATTTGGTGAAAGCTGCCGGTCATCATGAATTCGAATACAGGTACTTCGTCGTTGACATCAGGGGCCATCAAAGGATATATCTGGAAAACGCTGATGCGAAGTCTTCGCGTGGGGACTCGAAGAAGTTCAAAATGTTTGGAGTCAGTTGGAACTAGACCTCTAATTGCTCTTGGGGGCTGTTTGACAGAATTTCCGGTTTCTTTTGGCATGTGGATGGACTGATGAACAGCAAACCAGACTTTGTCTCCCTAGTCTCTCTACTCGCTACTCGTGAAGATTACCTGTCTTGCCCAATACCCTTTCGTCTTGTTTGATGCAGCGCTGTACATCACTACCTATTATTCTCTACGCATGTGCCATTTAGACTATCTCAGCGACTATCTTTTGGTTTGGCAAGGGCACATATTTGTTGCCGAGAAGCACAGCCTTCATGATTGAGCTTGCGATGCCATATATTCACAATATAGATGCATGTCACTCAACGTCCTATGAACCTTTTCTTATATGAGATGCCTGCCAACCTCTTAGCATACTAGTGTAGAGTGGTTTTATTCACGTATCATTGGACTAAATGGATTCCGTGCATTCTATCCTTACTTAACTTTCTAACGAGTTCTAACTATACGTTCGTCTAGCAATAAATCACTACTATGTCGGAGAAGTGTACCGATCATGAGCATCTGACAGACTCTGTCTTTAACGTCTATGAGATAAAGAGTTCTAACTGGTGTGTAGCCCAGGAAGATGAACTACATCCCATGACTTGGAATTGTGCCCGATAACATGATCAAGATCGCCCTGCCTTTACATGGAGATAAGCGGCGTTAGTCTGGTTTCCTTCACAGCCCTATGTTGTCACGATATAATGTGAAACGGCTGATAGAATTCAAATTCACACTGCAAGTTTATATTCCTTTCTGCTATACAGACTACACCAATATGCTGTTATTCGTGTTGTAATATATACCTAAACCCTTAGTGAAACTTCGTAGCCCCTTTGGAATCTTGACAACATGAATGAGTTATGACCTACTACTGGGTTTTTATATCTTGTCATGTCTCGCAGCAGATTATGCGCTCGTAGCCAGCCATTCTACCCAAGTGAAATCATGCAGCTAGAATAGTGATACTTTGATTAGAGACTATTGAAGCATTGTCAAACCTAGATATATTTCTTCAGCCATATGGTTTCCGTCCCTTGCCATTGGCAACCCTGTTTTATCACTCAGTGGTCAACCCGATACTAATATGGCTGTATTCCATAAGACAGAGACTTTCAGTGAGACTGATAAATTCAAATGAGCCATTTTATATCCACCAGTTTATATAACATGGGTTAGACCTCTTGTTCCATCTATACCTTCCCATCATATTTCTTAATATCTATTTTGATAGTAATATACCTGATAGAAACATTGCCGGAGAGCCAGTTTATTAACGATCGAAAAGAAGTCAACGACTTCACTCCATTTTTACTAGGTGCCATGGGAGAAAAAAGCCAACACATCTCGCATCACATCTATCACCCTAGCTAGCTACAGCCACCCACACACGTCTCACATACTCACCAATACCTCAGATGAATATACACTTCTTTAGATGATCCATAACTATAATATGGTCGTCCATTCCGGTTAGGTACTGTGAGACACAAAAGGTCACCGCTCTTCTATTCTTGACTCATGGCACTGAACCCTTCTACGCCAGTTTACAGTATCTTACATTGTACGATTTACTTGATCCACTGTCATTACACTGTCAAGACAGGTTGGTGCCATGGTAGTTTCAGCTTTTAAGCCTCAAGTGTTTTGATGTATAACCAACTTCTCTACTTGATATTCCTAAACAAAAAAGACTTCGATAAAATCGAGTAAGGGGATATGAGACCTTAAAGGTCATTCAGAGGAAACAGACCTACTGGCTAGGATATTCTAATCTTCCAAATATTCATGTTGAACCCGTCATGAGTCTTACTTATTATGTGTTCTAAAGAGTTTCCATGCATTATATTAACTCATGGATAGTTTTTAACTGTTTACCACATGAAAGTGGAATCTGAGAGCTGTCCTCGGGGAATATACTAAAACTCACCTGATATTTCGTAGACAATCATAAAGACTTAACTGTGAGATAATCACAAGATTGCAATACACATAAAACGTAAAGGCACTGGAATATGCTTCTAGGAACTATTCCCATCCTTTATAACGTGAGGGTTAACAGACGTCATAAGTCAGACAACAGGTTTAGGCCTCTTTATGACATTAGACACGCTCGTTCTACTTCTGGGCAATACTATCATCAACTGCTATAATTATCTATGTTATGGCACAGGAAAGTCTTTGAATCGTAAGAAGGAGGACAACTTAAGTTTTTCTAACTCCTCTCATATTATCTCTCCCAGACGTTTCTTCCTAAAGTTGTTTCTGACCAGACACGGGTCGTCACTCAGAAGAGAGACGACCGCCACATCTTCAACAATGATAAATTAACGTAATTGTAGATATTCCATAATAGGCTCTAAGAATTCTCGTATATCGTAAACCGTGAACTTTCGCCTACTATCAGAGATATTAATTTTGCTGTTTCGATGACCTCACTAACTAGCTTCAAAGCTTAGAGATGTCTTAGAAAGGGATCGGAACAATGAATGCGCCGGGTCGGGCCCGACAGATGGCGTGGGGTTTCACAAAGTCCTAGCCCATTACCCATCCGGCATACCTAATGTTCCAACTACATGTTCGGCTAGGTAGAAGAACTAAAAAGTTCCCGGATGTGGCACCCCATGACCGGGAGAGGGCTACGGCTCTTGACAGCAGCTTGTGCCGGAACTTCCCATGGAACTATGGGGGTGGCTGTACGCATTATCCCATGTAGGTATTTGGAATGGGATTGGGTCGTAGGGTCTAGAGCCAGGCCGGTGGTGACCGCTGATGCCTGACCTCGCCGGGGACGAAAGAGGTACATTGGTCCTAGACCTCGTTCCTCGCAGAGGAGTGCTTGGCGGGTTGGGCTGACATTGTGTGGGGCCATGGCAAGAACTAAAATTGTCCCCCGGACGCTTGTATAGGCGCCAAGAGTCTTGTATAGGATACGTATTGAGAACATATGTCTATTCACACCACGGGAGAATATGGTACTAGTTATGGTGCTATTAGGTGGCTTTGCCCCTTGGCAAGGGTCCGGCTTGCTGGCCTGCAGCGGGGAGTAGACCGGAACGCAGCAGCAAGGCCGCTGGTCCACACAAGCTGACAGAATGCCGTGTTTGGCATCATGGTAAAGGAAGCAAAGTCCATGTTTGTCGGCTAGGTAGACGAACTGTTGGTTTCAAAGGCGACTATCCATGTACATCTGTCGATAGCAGGACATCCAGGTCCGGCGGCGACTCCGGAACTCTCTCAGAGGTCAGGTAGCACAGCGATTTCGTTTCGTGACGCCCGATGGCGCCGTCCTACTCGAGAACCGATCTAGCTTCTGGCAGGCGTATTTGGGCCCTCCCATCCCTCCATGACGCAGCCGACATACGTGTTTCAAACCGTTTCATTGTGATTGTCTATCGGCCCTTTCGGACCATTGGGCTGTAAGGGTCTATTGATAGCTCTCTCCTTCAATCAGCTTCGAAGGGGGCACGTCTGGAGCTCGCCTATCGTTTGCCTTGTCCCTGGAGCCTGCCTGCTAACATACAAACGTGATGGGAATCCCCGCGGAAAAACTGCCACGCCAGCCATGGTATCACAGATCTTATTTGGGCCGGGAGCCACTGGAGTTCTCTCCCTGGGCGCACAAGGCTGCCAACTGCCGTCGATTGTAACTCATGTACGTGGTCTAGACTGGGTGATTTCGCTCACGCTGTTCCTAATTATTTTCTTATCTCAGCGGGTTCGGTCAGCACCCGATATGATGCCCGACTCTCGGTAATTGTGAGGAAAGGGGGCTGGAGGAATCATGCCATGATCAGCAACGTGGGCAAGGGGGGGCTAAACAACCTTAGGTCGGTAGACAATAGTCCGCTTCGGCAAAAAAGCGAAAGCGACAGCGAAGCCCCTTCAAGCTTAGTGAACTTGATAGAGCAAATCAGCAAATAGCAATTAGCAACTAAGAAGCTTACGCTGAGACCCTTCCGAGGCGGGTTCCATTTTGGGCGTATTGCGGGATATCCACATTTCTACGCGTCGGCGTGTTTATTTTTGTGAGTTATTGGGATGGAAAGACCGTATTGATGGTCTCATTGGCTGGGGATCATCACGTTAAGTCTGCACGCCCTGCATAGACTTGTCTCATAGCCGGGGTGTAGCCTGGCTTTCCTGGGATATGGACTGTAGGTGCTACGTTCTATTTCATGATGGCGTTCCTGGTAGCGAAGTTGTGTGAGGTTTGAACGTATGCTACCTGTTCAAGCTCCAGCTTCAAGCGGCTGACTAAGGAATCAGAGAGACGACCGCAATATCGTGCTAGAAGGAAGCTGGCCCGCGTGGACGCTTGATTCGATCCACAGCTATTGTTGATGAAACCTGTTAAGCTGCAATTGTATTTACTGACTCAAGTATTCTTTTTATTATCTCTAGGGGTAAGATGTGGAGCACATTATATGATAGGATAGGGAGGTTTCCAGGGGCTGTTGAAAAATATGCCCAATTGCGTATGAACTCTGGCCTGTATTATAGAGTAGAACCCGAGTGGCAGGTATTTGGAAAAGCTTGTCTTATGTCTCCCTGAACTTCAGAGAGAAAGTCATCAGATAAAGGTCTTCCTCAAATGAACTGCGCGGCGCGTCCCAAAATATTGGTGCCCCTATTCCCATTTTCCATGTACATTAACCAGTCATTGGGTGTCAACTAGCCCACAATAACAATTCTTCGGTTAGTAAGTTAGGTGAGAGGCTGAATCTACACGTAGTAGGAAGAAAATAAGTCATGTTGGCATGAGCATCGAGACTTTGGACGGGCCCGATCGTAGGTTAGATCCAGACAAGTTCTTCTCGACGAAGCATTCCGCCCAGTCTATCCACACAAGCCCAAGAGACCTCAACTCAGATTATTCCATATCAAGCAATTAAGGGATAGTAAACTACCTCGTATATTTCGGCTTCCCTGATGTGCAACTTCCCTAGACATTCGAACTTCTGGCTTCTGACACTAGCTCTGATGGGCATTTTGGGTCGATCAAGGGCTTTCGGAGGCATTGAGCCGCGAATCTTTGCAAACTACTCGACCATATCGCGTTAAACGTAGCGCAATGGGCCTTACGCAGCAATTCCACTGCGGCCAGCGAGCCGTTCCATTCGTAATCTCTGACAAGGAGGTTGGGCAGAAGGGGTTTGTCAACCGTCTAAACACGCTATGGTAGGTTGGAGCTGTCGAAAACACGGCGCACAAAGAATCGTTAGGCCAGTTGGTTCGCATAGCTACCTGATATCTTCGGTCAGCGCAAATAGCACCCTTGTGTAGCTGATGTGCCTGTTGTTCGTAGACCAGTGTTGCGGTACACTGCTTGCTTTTACGAACCTGTCTAGAATAGGAGACCCTTAGCCTCCCATCAACGGGAACCTAACGATACAGGCTCCTCCGAGACACGCAACAGGAGTACGAATGAATACTTTGGTCTGATCAGGATCAAATGCCCCGTAGGGTATCCACTGACACGCTGCCTACGTTATTTTGTCTAGTCCCTTCTCTAGTCCCGTCTCTAGTCCCGTCTTTGGGCATTAACTGAAGACGAGGTACTGAGATAATATACGCAGAACTTGAAGGACATATTGTTTATCTCAGCCAAATCATTTGTCGTCCACTCACATTAGCTTGTTTTGTGAATATTTCGCTCGGTGTGCTTTCGAGCGAGAGTGAACAAGGGCCATGGTCTAGGAGAAGATGGCTTCTCCTACATCAACTTTTCGAGACACTTTCCAGCACGTCATTGAAGCGCCATGTTGCTACCTTGTTCCATAAAGCGACGTTTTAGGCCCTTAATTGTGACGCTATACCCGTATTGGCTGTCATTCAGTGTTCCTTTTGCGCTCTGTTGTGGCGTCTCTACTTATTTTCCGCCAGTTGGGTTGCGCTGCCGTACCACAACCATCAGGCAGCCAGTATCATGATTGTGTATTATCTTTGGGTACTAGAACTATGCTAGAACTGTAGTTACTCTGTCCAAGTGTATAAAATTCAACCATGTCAATTAGGTAAAGGGGCAATCCATGTCGGACTGGTCCATTTGCTCTGGGAGTTGTTGAGTTCGTAAAAGCAGTCGCAAGGGTAATCTACAGATACGTAACGCTGGTAGGATGGGCAAAGTTCCAGTCGCACTTGAGAATGGAACTGGCAGTTCCATCGCGTTTGTAATATCGAGAAAACTGAAACTGTATGCCGTACAGATTCTCAAGTTCTTGCTAGTTCACTTGAAATGTGTGATGTCTTGGGGTAAGAAACAATACGAGAGAATCATAATAGTCTTCTTATCAGGGGACGACTTTCCCGAAACTTAGTTCTAACAAGCTGTGTGAAGATGTCAGATGTTCGTGTCTAGTAATTCTATGGCGGCCAACGCCAATCCTAAAAGTGTCACGGTAGTTGTTCCTGAAATAAGCACAGAGGCAAGGTATTAGTAGACTCCTGGATCGTTGTATACTATGAACGGAACAATCAGAGTATTGTAACTAGTTCCCTAATTAATTCAATGTAATCTACAAAAAAGTCTCCATTGACCATTATATTTGTATTGAAGACAGTGACAACTGAGAAAGTCCTGATCGAGAGTCAATTAGGCTTGCTAAATTGCCATGTGCTGCTTCCTTTGCTTTTAAGTTGGATCAATCTCGCCAGTGGGCTGAGTTCTCCCAGTATCCGCTTGTTTGCATAGAAACGACCTCGCCTTCGTCATGGGTCACGATGGACTCAATAGTATTCTACTTCAGCGTATAGCTGCGCCTATACTCAGGCAGATGTATAGTATAGAGAAGGAGGAAACACTCCGGCTTCGATGTTCAGCGCTCGTAGTATCGGAGTTTCTTAGTATATGACCATGCCGTTGTGGACTATCCTAGGTACCCCCTTGAGAGGAATAAAACAGATATACGACATATCGCGATGGCAGGTATATTGGTCGAAGACCGTCTCGTAGCTTTCGAGCAAGGTCGGTGCATAGTCTACCAACAGACACGTTGGTCTGATGCGAGACCAAAAGGGAGGCCCGCAAAACTTTGGAAGAGATTACGGGAAGCCGCATCGGTAGTTGATGGCTAACGGCAAGTTCCTCGCTATCCTGACGCGTTTGTAGTTTCTTAGGAATGAAACCGTTCGTATACGCTCGGTCGCTCGGGTATCAGGTTCGCTCGACATCAGGAGAAAAGGGACGAGGCTCTGGGTTGGTCCTGGTACGTAGGTGGATAGAAGCATTGCGATGGTTGCTGTTGGAAGTTTCTATCTAACGCGTTTCTGAAAGCATCTAGTAGTATTTCGCGTACAAACTCTCAAACCACGACTACCCTACCACGGGAACGTCCGGAATATTTTACGTAGCCTGGCCACGGTCCAAGCGGTGTTCTCCGTAGACTGCTTGCGGCAATCTGATGAAAAAGTTGGGTTGTTGGATCTAAGCAGGTGAAAGAATGGGCGCAGGGTTCCAGGGGTTCCAAGGGTTCCCGAAATAGATCGAGGGCACGTTTAAACACGCAAGGGACGGAGCTTAGTTCAATCCCAGCCCGGTACTTGCTCCATGTGGGAAAGGGGATAGCCACGGCAGTCAGACCCTCGTCGATCTAGCCAAAGTCTGCGTTATCTCGTGATGGTCGCGGTGGAAGTCGTTATCGCATGTCAAAGCATTCTTGCTCTTCCTGGCCCCTTCGAGAGACGTAGGTAACGTAGATACTGAACTCGGAGGTACGTATTCAAGAAAATGTGTAAAATCCCATGGTCGTGCTGTCACAGTTATTCAAAAGTCTACGCCAGCAAAGAAGAGCATCGCACAAGATATCATAATTGACCAGAACTATTGCTTATCAGGATTTATCATTTACCGTCACTTCTGGGAGGGGCGCACCGAAGCACAGCGGTCCGGTACTGAAGAACACGAACGCGTCCCGTGTCTTGAACCGCCAAGATGATTAGAAGGGCACCCCGTTTTGGAAAACAGCATACCGTTGGACAGGGAAGTGGAGTGTATCTACAAGGTCTCCTACATAATAGACAAAGAGTTGTGTTCTTGGAACAAAGTATTATCTTATGGGAACTTGCCGTGGAAAAGGAGGCGGATAATGCCTGATCTAATACCTTCAGTGGTCCAGTCGCCTCTCTGAGTCTTGTTCGCTATCCTTTCTACTGAAGCGGACATGCCGATTCATATTGGGGGTAGGGGTACGGAGTACTGTTGAAACCCAGCTCCCCGTGTCGAGGCGCGCTACGCTATTCCCGTACTTCATCCAGATGTGCAGTTTTGAAAGCCTCATGTGATGAGATGAACAGCACCCCCGCGAAGACCCACCGATAAGGCCCCCATCCGCCGCCATCCACGAGATGAGCAAGGTACAATGTAAGGGAGGATTAGTAGGAGGCCCAACGGGGCGTCCCCGTTGGGCTCAGATGCCGGGTCATCGCCACCCATCGGAGGCCGCCTCGCGTAGAAAACAGGATTGTGTCATCGGAAAGATGCGTGCCTAGTTGGCTCCGTGCAAATCAATTATCTTATGAATAATAGCGGGCCGAATACTAGAGGTGTATTTTACCGCAAAGGTATCTTGGATGGATCCAGCAGAATCGACGCATTCGGTGGGCCATGGGGATGAACCAGGGAAATCTGTATCTGTACCTAGATCCCAGAGCGCTCGCCGTAACGTCAGAAGGAACCTTGGAGAAATAGGTAAGTGGTGATAGGACGGATGCGGTCCTACGTTACAGAAAGGTGCATTTCTGTCAAGCCCTTTGCGAGGCCTAGCAAGGGTCTACCGGGATGCTCGAATCAATGGTGAAGTACCTCAAAAGTGACTTGGCTAAAAGCTGGTTGCTGGGCCGGCCACGTAAGGTATGCGTGTATTCTGCCTGCAGAGAGAGCATCGGCGTGGGTCAGCGGTCCTGAGTGAGAAGCGCTGAGTGCCTTCATCCTACGGAATTCTCCCCCAAGTACAGGTAGGTAGCTTAACTAGCCTTAGGTACGTGTAAAGCAGAGTGTGAAGTTAGGCCGCGCCCTATATGTTAGGTGACTCAGAGGCAAAGGAAGCGAGTTTGACAAATGACCTCACGACAACTGCCCCAATCTGGAAATGAGAAGCGAACGAATGCGGCAAGTTAATTCTAAATACGCGCTAGTCTCGACGCAAATAGAGGGTTTGATCAACATAGACGAAGCACATGAGGCTAGAAGTTGCTTCACGTTGAATACCAGACCAACACGGACCCGATTATCGGAAGGGGAAGATGGGGAAGAGAGGGAAGGGAGTCTATTGTCGAGGAGATACATTGAGCTACACTAGGTGTTCCGATTTCCTGTCAGCAAGTGAGGCGCCAGTTTGGTACTTGAGAGTTGTGTGCAGACGGGAGAAAGGCTAGATATGCTACTATCCAACCGGAGGCCCGAAGACCTACCTATGGTTTTCCAGGTTTGCTTAGCGGCCGGTGATAGGAAAGATGTCCAGGAAGAAATTGCATAGTAGGAGAGGTCTCGCGATCCTTGTCGTCGATCATGGCTCAGCAAAGTGTAAGCCCGCTGACAGTTCGCCAGGAATGCCCTAGAATGCGGTGTCTGGAGTTGCAATTGGCCCCAGACTGTGCTGCTCTTCACTTCACAACGGCGAGCTACCTTGCAGCCAACTGGCCGGGAGGATTTCGGGTAGGGCCCTTCTGTGCAACGACTTGGTTGAAACACACACCACTCATGCCCAGAAGCCTTACTACGTAGCAGCCAGTTCCTCGCGTATTGGACGTGTGACCGACTAAAGGGTGGTTGTACGGACCCTGAAATGGAACTAGCCGAGTCGGTCAATATAATATGCCGGTACTATATATAAGAAATGAAGGGCCTAAGGTTCCCTATTTCCTGCATTTCAAAGGTAAGCGGCTGGAACACCACGGAGGATAGGAGGCCACGTAGAGCGGAAACGAGTCAGTTCAGCTTTTTGCTAAGTCGGACATTTCACCTGAAATGGCCAATATATGTTGGTTAAACGACAGCACACCATCTGACTACATGTACCTATTCCTACATGTATGGAGATGTATAAATCCATCAAAGCTATACCATACCCTATTTAGGTAGCCAAGGTAAATATTGCTCCCGATACATGTGCCCTCTGATGAATTTCGAACTACCTAATAGGCAACCTAGTAATAACGATAGCAACAATAAAATCTCTTTCGATGTTCTCGAAGCGCGGCCAGATACCTCGTAAGCTGCCGCTACAGGCTGTGTATTCTACCTGATAAGCGGATGAACCATGTAACGTCGGGCGGATGCATCAAGAATACATGTCAAGTCACCCTCCCTTCCACAAGTAGCCCCTTCTCCCTGCAAGGGTCCTAGAGATCTATTGAATGGAAGTTTGAAGAGAGAAATTGCCCAAATAGTTCGCGTCCCGTCCGAAACGGGGACTATCCAGTGAGCAATATGGTTAGTTTGTACTGCCTGTCCTAACTGTGATCATTTTGGTTGCTCTCAGAGGTTCAGGATCTGCTAGCCTAATAGTTAAACGGCGTACAGGACGGCGTCAGTATCACGTCACGATCAGTGAACGTGATCAGTGACCACCCGGATCAAGTGCCGCAGATAGGGCTTTCGGAAACCAGACAGGAAAAGGCCATTGTATGCGTATTAGTTATGTAGCACAGGGAACTCTGGGGGACCTGATGGACGTGGCGGGGGCTTGCCTACCAGAGCAGAAAAACACTGAAGCCCGTGCCCTCTCGCCTCGGGCGATGGCCAGGAAGCAGAAGGCCATTGGATGTCGCCGTAGGGGAGTCATTTTGCTTGACTCCTACCCTAATACGCAGAGCCCAGAAGCGTTCCTCTCTAGCATTGGGCCTAAATCCCAATCACGACTTATTACATATGTAATAAGACGCCTCGTCTTGCTGTGCGGTCACTTCGCACAGTGCAGGAGAGACTGGACGGCCCAAAAGACGTGAAAACTTACTACGTTCCCGTATACAACCTGGCTACCATTTAGGCCTCATGCTGTTTTATGAACTCGCCTACAGTGGCGGCGACGCATGCCTGGTCAATAACCAGCGAGGTGGCTGTCTTGAAAAGCACCCGACACCGCGTAACTGGGGACCGTTGTTACTAGGTAGATTGTTGGAATAGCGCATTTTTTTCTTTCGGTACCTTGCGCATTAGGGTGCCTGTTCGGCGTATATGTTAAGAGACAGGAGGTAGGTATTGGAGAGACTTCGAACCGGAGCGAAATACGGTACCTAGTCGTTTAGCAAACAAAAACCAACACTCCCCAAAATAGACCCCCAAAATGAGAGCAAGAATCGAAGCACCTATGCGGAGTGACATATATCGTTATGCCAAAGCCGGGCAGCATCATTGTTCGAAATCCGAGTATTAATTGCTTATCTGGCGGATGTATGGTAGAGGTATCGATCTTGTTGGTGTTGGTTCTTAGATAATCGAAGCAACATCGAAAGCAGAGTAAGCGGGTCTATCAGACGAGGCACACAGTATGAGCTGAAAGTCACCCTCCCCTGTGGGTGTGGGTACCGGTACATGCTACTGTACTTCTGCAAAAGACCCCTGGAAGGGCCAGGGCCTGCACTAGCCCCTCGCATTCAGATTGGGCCATCTCTGAACGGAACAAGCCAATACAAATGATGAATTGCCTCCAATCCCTGCTGCCCTCTCCACCGAACATTTACGGTCTTGAACGAAGTACAGCCGTGGTGCGCACGTGCAGTAACGGTACTCGACTGCCTTTAGTCGACCTACATAACCAAGTGAAGTGAACAGGGGTCCATTCGCCGGTCGTCCATACATATCGGCCTACGCATATACACCAGAGATGTACATACATGATACGGGTTGGAGTGGAAGCAACTGGACAGTGCGGCTCATCAGGATTACTGTCGATCTTGGATCTCGTAGTATTGTGTACACGTATGGCCATCTATTCATCAATTCCATCCATGGTTATTACTAGAATTGCAATTGTGGTACATATATACCTAGATGTAGGTATACGGTAGTTGTTCCTAGAAACACGTGTCGAGCCCTTACTTTACATGCACCTAGGCCCTCCCAATGGATATTTCCAACGGCACCTAAGGCATTACGTTGAATCCGTTGTCTACCTAGGTTCTCTATATTCCGAGGTTGTTGACCAACTAACCTAAACTGAACCCGGGCGTGTAGAAGCGCCTCATAGTTCTGTTTTGAGGATGCCGGGGGCTTTATTCATTTCCCCCATTAATTCCCCGGAGACCTCACAGTGCCATGGCGTACGTACTACGTATATTC
Source organism: Xylaria sp. JS573 (assembly GCA_000966885.1). Classification (NCBI taxonomy): domain Eukaryota; kingdom Fungi; phylum Ascomycota; class Sordariomycetes; order Xylariales; family Xylariaceae; genus Xylaria; species Xylaria sp. JS573. The sequence goes on along the minus strand of JWIU01000100.1, from coordinate 956,824 downwards.
GGCATTTCTGAGCTAGCGGCGGCGTTCCGAATAACGTCAATACTGATACTCTGTATCTCTCTCCCGCGTTTATGGCGTCTATCTCCCCTCGTAGCGCTATGTAGCGTGTGTAGTACAACTCGTGTCATCGAAGAAGCTTTGCCTGAAACTGTCTCTTTACCCCAGAAAACCACCTCCTACACGTAGGTCAACCTTGTTTGTCCTTGCCCGTTACCATGTGTTACCCCTGTCGCCGCTTGGTGACATGCATAAGGTATCTATTATACCACCTACTTTAGATAAGTACCCAGGTACAGCTGCGATGGCCTGTTTCTTCCACTCTGCATGGCAGTTAACTGCTCGATACCAGGGCTGCTAGGTTACCCATCTCAATGACTTCGGCTGTCCCTAGAGACCGCGGACCTTAGGTACCTGTGTACTTACGCACTATGCTGTCTAGACGTGCAGGCGCTGTTTCGTTTTATTTTATTCTACCTCCTCGGCTTTCCAACATTTTTCTACCTATTTCCAAGAGATGAAAAGTGGCTTTGGATAAAAAAAAAAAAAATACCTATGAAAAAAAGAAAGAAAATGCCATCCCCTACCTACCTAGGTATCTACCTACCTGCTTGCCTGCTTTTGGGGCAGAACAAGTGACTAGTCACCTCGTACAAGATCTCCAATCGCTGCGTGAGAATTACCACTACGGTCTGCGCAACCCCATGTACGCCAGTTTGGTCGAAAACAATGAATGTTTTGGGCAAGCATGGCTTGTCGCTACTGCCTATCGTGAGCGTGCCAAACGTGGCACCGCTGCTTTTTGTGTAGATCAGAATGCACGCTGACATAACGGAGACGAGATCAGTTCTCTGATGCATCTTCGCTCGAGATTGACGAGGATACCAGAAGACAGAGTCGCGGTACGAGCCGATACGTATCTGTCTGTCTGTCCTATGATGGCCCAGCCTACGATGCCGACTGGAAAATGCCAACTCATGCAGGTCCAGTGAAGTCCAACTGCAGATACCGATGATGCGACGTTCTGCTCTCGGCATTCCAGGACTCGGCCAGGTTCGAGCATCTAGAGATATAGGGGAGGCAGGTCTACAATTCCGCATTAGGGAATCCGATTCTGGCAGTTCAGCTTGCAAGACTTCAAAGACCCCAATGTGTGGTTAGTTTTGAGTCGCCGTCGAGCCTTTCACTGCCGTGGACCTTGCAACGGCCAAAGAAGGCCGTCATCTGAAACAATTAGAAGCGTTACACTCTCTAGCAACCCGAACTGCGAATAGTACGTTGGCTGGACACATGCAACTCGTCAAATTAACGGCTGCTTGCACACACGACAGTGCAATCAAGAGGGGCTGAAGAGATGTAGAGCCCGTTACTTGCTCAGCACCTGGGTATATTAATCCTGCATGAAGAGAGACAGGATGAAATTGGCCCTCCTGATTCTCGCTCAATGGAGCCAGGGCACCCATCTAAGCTACATTCCTTCGAGACGTCCAACGCTTGCTGTTCCCGATCCCAGCCTCAAAGCCTCGGGTAATTGAGAAGGTCATTGGCTGACAACTCCCATGACGTGCAGACATGACAGTGGACTAGCTTTCCAACGTACCCACTTCTTCCATCTCTCCCATTTATCTTCGGGTAAACGAGCATCGAGCGTGAACTTAATGTTTGGGGCCTAGATTCCTCGCTCCCGTCGCTCTCGTGCCCGGCCCGGTAAAATATCGAGCGATGAGATGGTGATATGGCTTGGTTGCGGCCCTAGCTTCGGCCCATCCGTTAGTAGTCAGGGCCTACTCCTGACGGGGAAGATGTGGCCCCAAGCCGATTTGTTGGTAGATACTCTGCGTCTCACGTGCAAGAACATGCCTACCTTCTTACTATCTGAAACACTCTAGATCATGGCTCTAGACGATCTGCTGATACGCCCGTACCTTGCGGATCCAACCCGGCAAGCGTACCACGCTGGCCTACCAGAAGCATGACGACAAGGCCTTGCCACTGTCGGTTGGTCGTTACCGAGAAGCTGTTGAGGAGGCGGCGGCAGACGAGCTCGCGGACAAAGCCATATGTTAGTCATGTAGGGCCGAAAGCTTCTTACCTAACACCCATAGCCTTGTTGGGCCAAGTTCAAGAATCGCTACCTAAGTCAACATACATACTGTTGGTTGGCCAATTCGGCAGGGTGAAGCGAGATGGCTATCGCGTCTTGGAGGAACGCTGGGGGAACTTCCCGAGATCAGCATTGCACTAGAAGCTTGATACTTGCTCAGTCACGTAGCTGGATTCATCGCCCCGTGCCTAGTGTTGGAAGGCACATACCTAGATGCAAGCGTCTAGTCAAAATTATACGCTCACCAAAAGGCTGCCAAATTTAATTACATCATGGTGGACCAGGGTATCGGCCACGACACATAGACGGCCACCAGGGCGTCTTCTGGCCGAAGTGGCGGGGGGCCTAACTTCAAGGTCGACAACCACCTGGTCGTAAGCGTGTCATGCAGACTCCCGCAGGCTGGACCAGACCTCGTCCAAGCAGATCACTCCCCTATTACCAGATGGTGTTTGTGGCGTCTCGTAGAGGCACTGACGGTAGGGTAGTTGCAGATATGATGCATGGGAGGACGGAGTTCTCAGCAGCCCGCTACCAAGGCTAGGGTACTTTTTCCATCTCTGCCTATTCTACCCTGGCTCTACTGTCTCTCAGCTGGTTCTCGGAAGTACTCGATGGCCAGCCGTAGCAAAGGACCCGCAAGACCATCTCCGCTGCCGGCACTGCAGCGCAGGCACTGCGGTAGAGGAGTGGACGTGATACTAGATCCCTTCAGGAGGGAACTGGCCTTTCTAATTTGAGGAATACTAATTACAGTACCGAGAAGATCGGGATCCGCGGCACTATCCTTAGATTTCGTTTGGCCGGGACACCTAAAACAACTTGAAGCATGGGCCCTGCAACGGCTTCTTGCTTGATTGTCAAGGAGACGGATGGAGTTAGGTTGCCCAGGGCCATTAGTATCTAATACGGCAAGACGTCCTGGCTTCGCATTGCCTGCCTTACTCTAGCTTGACGCCAGTGCTGACATGTCAACCACGGCCAGCACGGCATAAACCGTGAATCCTCGTCTTGTGAATTCTCTCGGCAGGCACATAGGGCTACTACGTCTATCCACCTGGCCCAGCTCACACATACCATACCGTCACCCGCAACCCGCCAGTTATCCCATGAGCCCCAAAGGCAGCGACGCGCCAGCCAGCGTGATATCAAGCTCCAAACAATAAAAAGACCGAATGCGCCTCGAGCCTCCCCCACATATCTACTGAGGACCCCAATAGCAGCTGTCTCAAACAACGCCAACTTGCGCAACCGCCATCACCTCAGTCAGTCCCAAGCGGGAATAGAGCATACCCACTTCGCCTAGCCGTCAGTCCTATCAAAGTTATACCAGCTTGTCGCGAAGCTTTCAACACCGCAGTCTGACCGATAGCTGAACCTGTCGCCGCGAGTTCGACCAAGTTAGCCCTGCTCGTACACACCACCTTGTGCCACTGCTCTGCGTCTTTAAGCCTCCCAAGACCTGCCCAGCAAATACAGTCTCGTGCGATCCGAAGCCACCGCGTCAAGGGTCCAGAGCATACTTCTGAGGGTATATAGATTGCCTCTCATCTCGGAAACCTGTGCCCGGTATTATTAACCAAGCTCTGGTACTTGTGCTGAGGCTCCGCGCCGCCTGAACGACTGCCACTACGCTGATCCGAACTAGCCAAGGCTCATCAACGCCTGCCGCGGTCGTCTACGATTCGGCTATCCGGACTCGAAGGGAAAACCGAGAAGCCTGACAGGCGACGAGACGGGAGGCTTAGCCCTTGATAACGTAAGGCTCAGTGCGGATAAGAAAGTAAGGTATGTCAGATCATTGATGTTTCTGGAGACCGAGAACAGCGAGGCTGCTGTCGTTCATTTAACGATCCCCCTTCCTTTTCCCTCACCCTCCATCCCGCTTCCCGTTCCAGATTGACACGCATTGCGCCATCCAAGCCGACCCAACATGACGGTAGGCTGGATGACCAGTAGCGCCCAGGGGTCTTTAGCCTCCGCATGGTGTTGATCAATCAGATCTTGCTAAAGGGCTGCAACAGAAGAACCCTGCGCTGACGTAGATTTCTTAGGGCTAAGGCTGTTTTGAATATACAGGTATCCGCATGTCAGTGCCCTTTTCCGATAGGGAGAGTGGCGTTGTTTTTTTTAATTCTATTTCATTATCTGCTCGGGATATTGTGCAGGCGCCACACGCAAGTTGCGATCGAACACTACTTTTTGGCCAAGCAGATCGGAACCGGAGTAGACAGCTAGTGCAGACAGGAATGATGAGTTCTTGTTGAAGACCGCTGCATCGGGGGCGGGCTCCTTTGCGCCAGCTCCCTCTCTGGCTGGCAGACAATCTGAGATGAGAAGGCGGCCCATGTTCTACTACTCGGCTCGTCGCCTTGCTCATCCAGCCCCGTTCGATGCCTACGTGGCTCGATAGCCCTCGAACTCGACTCGACCCGTGGTCTGAGGAGCTTTAAGGCTGCTGCCCGGTGTCCTGTTCTACGAGATGCTGCTTGGCCTGGCTTGCCTGCACAATTCTGCCCTTAGCTTTTTCGTTGGTCATTTGTGTCTATCGGGTGAGAGCTGACAGATAACTTGAATTGGCTAGGTTGGACCAGGGCCTTGTCGGTCTGTGCATGACAGTGAAATTGGAAAGGCAATCACTTGGCGTCTATGGTCGCAGGGGATTACTATCCAAAGGTCGGTGTAAATCCCTGGGACACCCTATCTGCAAGCCTACCCCTACCCCTACCTCTTCTCTACCTTACCCCCGCCGCCAGCACCACATACCTACATACATGCCTACATACCTCCATACCTCCATGCTTGCTTCATCTTTGCTGGAACGGCCAATCTGGACCGGGGACCGGGCAGCGGAAACTCCCACATGAAGCTACCTACATACCTGCGTACATGTGCTATACGCCTGCAAAATTCCATGCTCGCAGGCATGCCTACACGCGCACTGCCCAACTGGGCGTTGTACATACCCACATCCACACAGCGAACACTGATGCTTGTTTTCCCATCATGTACCGATTGCAGAGGTTCGTCTTCTGTACGGGACAGTGTCTGTGTCACTGTACCGCCAGCAGGGCAGTACCTGTCGACGTCGCAGTTCAGCCCCAACTCTTCAAACGAGTGCTGGGGGTCGGATTCGATGGGACGGACGGGATGGGCGAGCTAGGCCCACTGCAAGAAGCTTGTTTTCCCAAAGCCGTTACTCTCTCCATATGGAATTTCACTACTGCATCCATGTCGCTATTACCTGGGGAACCCCAAGCTGACTTGATACGGAGCCAGCAAACCGTTAATAAACGCACCGTCTTTGACTGCTCAGCCAGCGCCCATCCTTCGGCCGAGTGTACCAAGCCTCTCTCCTGAAGAGAGGCCCCTCGAATGAATCAACAACTCAACCCCAAGGTATTTATTATATAAATTTATACACCCTTATTCTTTCCCATCCCATCTTCCCATCCCCCCCTCCTCGTTTCCACCGAAAAACACGTCGTCTGCAGCTCGAGAACTTGCTTTCGCCGGACCGGTCTGCGTTGCGGCGACTTTTTTAATTAATCCATCTCCAATTGGATCAAATGGGCCATGCATCGCTGATGCTGGGAGCGAGCTGGTGCGGAAGAGGTGCAAGTGAGCTCCAGAAGAGCTTTGCGGGAGACTTGAGGAGGTCTGAGTAAGAACCAGACCAAGGTCAGTAACATCTTTAAAGACATCATCCGTCGTCCCCCTCTCGTACCCATATCTCCCCTACACGCATACGCACACGCGCACACGCACGCACGCACACACACACATACACACGCACACATTCACACATCACATACACACACTCGCTCACATACACGCATACGTACACATACACACATACGGACACACATACAATAGGTACACGGAACACACGCACGTGCACATGCACCGTATCTTTTCCCACTGCCTGCCCTAGAAATACCTTGTCTTGCTGCCAATAATGAGGAGAGTGTAGGGAAGAGTAAGAGAAGTGAGAGGAGGAGAAGACGAAGAAAAAGAGAGAGAATTAAAAGAAAAAAAAAGAATTAAAAAATTAAAAGGAGAGAAGGGAAGAGAGAAGGAGAGAGAGAAAAATCAAAAGAAAAGAAGAAGAAGAAGAAGCAGACGAGGAAGACGACAGGAAAAGGGGAGTTCTGTTGCAAGTTCACAAGGTTGCCGGTTGCTGATTTAAATGCTCTCTGGTGATTTCTGAATTGGTGGTTACAAGACATGCCACAGCGAATCAGCCGTCCCTCGGGTTCTTGTACAACCCCAGAAGCGCCTCTAAGTTCTTCAAGTGGTACTTAAGGCGTTCTCCTACTACATCACTACCTTCTAGATCCCCCGACAAGCCAGTTCCCTGCTTCACACACCCCGTCAACCTGCCTGTCTGTGTCTCGCACCACTTCCAACCGTACCACAGTGTACCGCACGGCACACCAAGGTACCAATAACTGAAGTGGCAGCTACCGGTGTTTGCTCCGGGTGCAAGTTATTCATTTGTACCTACCTCCTACCTATCTACCTATCTACCTGTCTACCCGTCTACCTACCTCACCTACCTCCTACCAGTGCCCTGTCCACGTACCTTCCTGTCTGCCAGCCCGCCAGCCCGCCTGTCCCGCCTGCCTGCCACGAGCACATAAGGTCAGGTTACCATCCGAGTCCAGTCATCCGCTGCGGGTGCCTTTTTTAGCAAACCACCCCCCCCCCCCCGCCCAATACACCTCCAGTGCTGCACATCCATACATGTAGGTCTCGCCCGCTAACATCTTCATCAACTTACATACAGGCCCTGCTCAACCACCTGCAACCACCAAGTCCTCAATTTCCGGCCAGCGATGCTCCAAGTCCGGTAATAACTGCAATTTACACACAGACACCTGGACGCAGACACGCAGACACGCAGACACACATACAACCTTAGCACACTGGACACGCATCAGCCTTCTTTCCATCTTCATTTAGAAAGACCGCGTCTATGCTAATCATCGCTCGAGACTACGAACCGTGTACTGACATTTCTCGCCCTACCAGCAGGACTTTGAGCCTTCGCCGCCATCCTGCCCTGGGTTAGAATATCTCGACATCCCAGCAACAGCTGATATGAGGTTAGTTCACCCTTCACCCCTTCTGGTACGGACCATCTTGCCAGGCCAGACCAAGACCCAGTTACCACACCTTTTCACAATACCCGCCTCGAACACTTTTCCTATCCGCTACCCGCCTTTCCCTCGTCTTTTCAGCCAGGCCTCCGTACCATTACCCATAGCTATATATTGGGCACATATCATGCTGTGTTGGTCGGGCCTCTTTGATCACCCTGCTCGTGTACCCTGAAGTATATTCTGCAGTGGCTACCACTTCCCCGTAGTCCTCTCTCGCTCTAGGCGTGGAGGCGTGGTGCAAGGGTCGCTCATGTAGCTACACCAAAGCAATAAGGGCCAGAGCCCTTCCCGTGGTTCGCTGCTGTATGTGGCGTGGTTTGTAGTTCCCGCTACTGTATCCGTCCTCCCCCTCCCCCCTGTGGTACAGAGAACGCTGTCAGTACCACCTTTTAGTTGTACTTGGGCGGTGTTCCGTATCGGAGCGCAATACAGCATTGTCGCTAGCTTATCTGGAGCCTTGCACGCAAAGCTTCTATTTGGTAGAACCCCCTGCTGATGCATCCTCCAGATACAACCAAGATTCCAATATCTCTTCTCTGACGATAGAAACCCCCCATCAGCCGCCTTCTGTGCTCAGCGGCTTTCCTGCACCTTTACTTAACACCACTACTACGGGGTACTCCCCTGACGCCGGATCCTTCTATCCCCCGGCCTCACATATATACTCTGGCATCGACGTCAGGTCACGCTTGAGCTCAAAGTAAGTTGCACAGCGATCAAACCACTTTCCGGTGTGGGATCTCGCATGCCGCATCCAGCCCCCTCTGGCTCCTGCCTTCAGGTACTCACCATCCTGGCAGTAGCACCTCCTCCACGGGCATGGCACATGCTCACCGTTCCTCTGCGTTACCAAATCCAGCATACAACGTAAGAGAACTCTACTCTGGATCGAGGCCGTCCTTCGGAAGGGCGACGGAGCACACGACAAGATCGCCTTCTTTCGCAACGCCTTTGCGACGCCATCCATTGTCGCCAACCCCTAGCCCTAGTATTGGTTTCACAAGCCCAGTCAGGATGGACGCCGGACAGTACGGGAAGTCGTCGGGTACGAACATTCCTCCGCTTGGGCCAATGACTTCCCATGGCCAGCTAGTGTACAGCGAGGCAGGAACGGCCATCAAGATCGATATTTCGGGGGTGATTGACAAGGGCTTTTTCATGTCCGAGGGAGACTGGACATGCTACAGACGCAATTACTTCTCCTGCATCTGCTCTTACAGCCTTACACCGTACTATCCTAACACAACTATGCAGTACGCTCCTAATGGCTCTTCAACGTCATACCAAGTGCTAGGGTTTGCGATGTGCATCTCGGCGGTGGTTTCCGACAGCGATTCCCACACGATCGAGCTAGTACAGCATACGCCGAAGAGAGACAAGGGCCCGGTGGCACGGCCCGAAAAAGTGAGACTTAGTCCAAGACAGCCTCAGCAGACGCCGCACCCGCTGTCTATGTACCAAGACCACCACAGCATGGCCGGGGGGTCGAGGCCGATGTACGAAGGTGGATACGGACAAAGCGGACAAAGCCCGTGCCCGAGCGAGCATACGTTTGAGCGGATCCAGTTCAAACAAGCAACGGCAAACAATGGTAAGCGGAGGGCGGCTCAGCAATACTACCACCTAGTTGTTGAGCTCTACGCCGACGTGGGAACGCAAGCCCAAGACCAGTTTATGAAGATCGCGCAGCGGAAATCGGCGAAAATGATTGTACGGGGCCGTTCCCCTGGCCATTACCAGACGGAGCGACGGGGAAGTACGAGCAGCGGGCCTGGCGGGTCGAGCGGAATGGGAAATTACCCAGGCTCTCAAGTCCTGGGGACGGAGTACGGCTCAGGATCATCTTCGTTGCTGCCGGGCACGTACGCTAGCGGAGGAGGCTATGACCCCCGGCCAGGGCATTACGGAACGACGCGCCACCACGATTTGCCAATGGAGCCTATTATCCCAGCCGAAGAGGCCAAGGCCATTGACGACACGAAGGAATACCAATACTATCCCACGACGATATACGAGGGTTCGGATTCGAGGCAGGGGATTGAGATGTTTTCCCACCGCAACGAGCAGGAAAATATGATGACTTCGGCGCCTACAACGGCCGATTCGACAACCTCGAAAGTCAAGCACGAGTACGAAGGAAGCCTTCCTAGCCTAATCTATCATCCCGGAAATAACTATTACCCTCGAACCTGCAGTCGATTTGAAGGCAGGTCAACCTCGGCCGGGTACTACCCGACCATGTTGCCACAGTCGGGATGAGGACGGCATCAACTTGGCGATTCCAAGGAACGCGAGAGTACATGTACCCTGGTCACATACCAGTTTATCTATATGGCATATCCGATCGATGGGTTTTTAGCTGTACACGTCAGCGTTTGCATCCAACATGGCCATGGGATATGAAAAGCATATTTGTTTTCTACTGGGTTTGAGTTTCTTCGCGCCTCTGGGCCAGAGGTGAGGACGGTGGCGTACGGGATAAAGCAGAGAAAGACGGTATGTGATCGGAAGCGAGTTTTGCATCATGACAAAACGGCATCATCTGAGAACTACAGCACTCATATGAAGCATGATCGACGATTTCGGTAACACAGTCGGCTATACTACAAAACAAAGGATGGTTAGTGGGACAACGGAAAGAATACCCGGGTGCGATGATTTACGGTGTTTCTTCGAGGTGATTTGAGGGATGAAGGACTCGGCGACGTTCGTTGATTTGCCTGGACAGTTTGACGAAGACTACGCAAAAATCATGGGTGGCGTTGGGAAAGACGGGTTACAAGGGGCATGCTTTATCTTCTCTCTACCTCGGCGACGGCTTTCTACTGTTTACCGAACGCTCCTGGTGAGATCGACTTCTTGCAACTCGCCTTCTCCTATTTCGATTCAGTTGGGGGATGCTTGGGGCGGAATATGTGTTTACGAGCTCACGAGACAACCAAGTCCTTGAAATAGGGGGGAGAATGAGAAGAACAACCTCGAACCGGAAACGAGACTGAAACGTTCATGTCTACATGGGTGTGCTCGTGGGCTCTATATTTCCTTCCCATAGCTTCTTGATCGAAAGCTTTAATCCTACCTACCGCTGTTCCGTTTCCGCTGCAGGTTGCTAAGGTCCGCGTTAAAACAGAAACTCTAGCTGCACACTGCACACTGCACACGCTTAAGGTTTTTGCAACTAGCTTCGTTACGCCCTTTGCTGGGACCCATGCCTAGACGCCGGCCATTGTCCAGACCTAACAACTTATACTACATGTAACCACTTAGGTACAAGCGAGGGCAACATAGATGCATACAGAGGTTGCGGCGCAGACGGACTATAGTACTGACGTTGGATAAACTTAAGCATACCTAAACACATGCACTAACCAACTGAGGTCCATTTGACAAGGTGTTGAAGACGGATGGCGGATGAAGGTCATGCTAAAACAAAGTCGCCCATAACCCCCCACAACGGGCACTAAAGATGACACAAAACTAAATCTTGGAAAAGAATTAGACGTATCTACTTGGCGGTGCACAGTGCAGAGGGTAGCAGGCCCTGACAGCCTGGAGATGACTGATGTCAGTGGGGTTGGGGAACGGATAGCGGGCCATGTTCCTAGGACCCCCCTCCCCTGCCGCTGCCGGCCTGGCTGGCGGTTCCTAGCCCTGCGATGCGCCAATGCATGCGTGGGTAGGTAGATCTGAAGTACCTACCTACCTAGGTAGGGAGTGTAGCGAGCGAGCCCCACAAAGAAGTGTTGCCCACCTGCGTAGGTACTATGCCCGTAGGTAGCTGGGTAGGTAGGTACACGGCGATCTTGGCTCGTATGTATGTACATACAGCTAGCCGATCGAGCCCACCCAACTCAGCTTGAGCTAAGTAAAGCTTCGCGGGCCAGACCAGCACTGTTAAATCTTAGCAAGCGGCCCCAACCTAAATTCCTGAACGTTTTAATAGGTACCTACAGTTTAAAACGGAGCACTCCCGCACTTTATGTACCCATCACCTACCTGCATTTAGCTTACATATACCTCCTGGTAGCTCGCTGGTATTATACGACACTACCTAGAACAACACGAACAAACAACCTCGAATCACCCCTTCCGATCGACACTCAAAGGCCTCCACTGTAGAGGCAGCTCCGTCACGCCCGTGGGCCCTGTCTCTTTGCTACTTATCCCTTCATTCTTCCTTTTCTTCTTTTCCTCTTTTCTTTTCCTTTACCGTTGGCCGAATCGACGCAGGTTTCAGCTCGGCGGGTGCTGTGGCGGCTCTGCATCTGCAACGTCTATCACTGCTTGACCATGCCTGCTTTACCTACCGAAGATGTCCGCCCGCATACTCCCTACTTTACCAGCCACATGCCACCTACGGGCCTCGTGGATTAGCTCATTACATCGCATTGCCTGGGCGTGTTGCATGATGCAATCTCTCTGCCCGTCTCCGTATCGTAACCGGGATATCTCTGTTTACTCGAGAGCTCCTAGCCCACGCTACTCCAACACACGCGATGCTGGCGACGTGAACAAACCGGGAAGCCCCATCGTCTGCTGACCGGGTTTGAGGGTTTACCTAGTTTCTTTCTTACAAACACCAACAGAGAGAGAACCTGATCGGCCTACCTGCCTACTTCGCCCGTCAGATCCCAAGCCAGGCCAGCCACGCTCCCGTACAGCTGACATGCAAGCGCCTGTTAATATATTGCTTACCGACTAGTCACCGTACCGCGGCCAGGCACTTCGTGACTCCGGCTGCGTATCGCGTCGAGCAGGTCGTGAAAATCTTCTAATTGGTGCGCGGTCCAAATAAGCTTTTGTGGAGCGTTGATCGATCAGCGCCAGGAAGGTTGAAGGGGGTTTGAAGCCTCGATGGCTCGGAAACCGAGGATGCTGATGCCGCACCCCGCATTCATTGTTCGTCTCTCCCCTCCCGAGATATATATCTTGTACAATCTCGGTGGGTTTGCCTATGCGTGCTTCGAGATGCAGGGCGCGTCTTTGTCGAAGCTGGAAACTCCTGCTAGGTATGTCGCCGTCGCAGAAAGATTACAGGAGAAAGAAGAATTTTTTTCAGCACCAACGTGTCCCGCCATTGCGGATATGGACCCTACCACTGCATGCGTGACAGACTCGTCACAATTTGATAAGATGGAAAGCGTTATCTTGGCGCACGTTGTCAACCCGCGGCTGGTCGACACCGGTTGGGGCTGTGTGATCCTCTCTTCCGATCGGCCGCGGTCATTGGTCGACGGAGGTCCTTGAGGGCGGTGCTGAATAGTTACCTAGTAGGGTGTACCGGTACCGGGTCACGGTACCTCGGATCGTAATAAGATCGCATCGAATCGCGTCGCAACCAGACCAACTCTGCACGATATGTCCCGCGCCAGGGAGTTTGATTGCACTCTGAAGTAACATGTGGATCACTAGGTACCTACCAGGCCCGTAATGAGGTGGGCTTTTCATGCTGGGAGCTTACTACATCTGACGCCTAGAAAATTCGGTACGGAATACTGGTCAGTCGGCGGAGACCTTCGCTATGCCTATCTATACCTAGGTGGCTTGACGAATTCTTGATTTACCTATACAGACTCTGTCGCGTGTACGCAGCCTGAAAAGGCGGGGTATTTGCTTTCGATACCTGCTGCGCTCGGCGATTTTTGAGACAAGAATGTGACCGTTCCGCCTGGCCACTGGCGTGGTGGCTTAATGTTGCTCGGCGGGCTGTCGATTGCAAATCTTGGCAGAGCGGCAGGGGTGAGGGAACTTGCCGCTCTACATCCACGACGTAGGTATATCCGGAAAGTTCAGAAGTCCCAGATCATCAGGCTACTACGCGCTGCAAGGCGGTGGACAGCCATGGCCATATGACACTAACGGCCGAGACGCCAAGTAAGAGCTAATTTCACCCTTGAAAATAGAGTCACAGAAACGTCAAGAAAGGGAGATACCTAGAGAGATACAGAGATTAAAGAAAGGTAAGAGTCGGTCAGCCTGCGTTGGGGGCCAAAACTCGCTCTCATAGGCCGTACCGTAGATGACGCATGTCTACGGCGGGTTCGGATCGACGTACCTTTCGCAAAAAGCTTCTCCTTTGGCACGCCACACGTTGCAACGCTAGCTCTCAAAGCTATCTTGCGTGGCCTAACGTCTAGGGCTACATGTAGAGCTACGGTGGTCTGCGCAAAACTACGTACAGCCGACTCTTCGCGTCCTGCGTTGAGGATCCCCTCCCGGGTCCCGAAGCAACGTAAGCCAGATTTTACTCGCACGAAGATCATCACCATGGGCCCTTGAGCTGTTGGTGTACAAACCCGTGTATCTGACGTGCATCGACAGCCTTCGTTACACGACTTCCGCGGGCTGCTCAGCCCTACGAAGGACTTTGTGCTACTTTGCGAATCTTCAAGTCGTGACGCCTGGGGGAAGAGATCCGGACGGGCTTGTCTGACTCAGACGGACGGCAGGCAGGCGAGATTGTGGTGGTGTCTCTCCCTCCCTCCTCCTCCTCTCCTCGGGACTCTTGGCAACCAAACGGCGGGAGGGGGGGAAAAAAAGAAAACAAGAAGAAAATAAAAAAGTGACTGATCAGCTTGCTTAACGCTGGCGGGCGTTTTGGCACGGACATGATTGTTTCACACTGTGTTCGTGTCATAAAGGAACCCCCCCCCCCCCTCCCCCTTGACCGTTGGGGCGAGGGGAGAAAGTGACCTGTGCGATGCGCTTCGCCGAACGCCAGAGAGTTACACAGGTTCGTTACACGAGGTCGGCTGTGTCTTCGCCGTACAAGAATTTGGCTGCTCGGGGGGCGTGGTACAAACCACGGACTCCAGTGGCACAGGTTGTCGTGGACGGTGTAGGTATTCGCCGGACGGGCGACTACACAGAAGAATGGAGGACTTGCAGATCGGGAGGCGCCAATGATCGGACAACTAATCAGGAGAGGATGATGGAGAAGAAAAGAACTCATCCAAGGCAGACAGCAGCAGCAGCAGCAGCAGCAGCAGCCCGCAGAAACTGCCGTTCCCACACTATCCGGTTTGCCTTTCGACGGAAAAAGAAAGACAAGAAAAAGAAACGAAAAAGGAAAAGAAAAACGAGGAGTGCGCCAGTTCTACCTAGAAACTTATGTACACAATAAGTTCTGTCGTCGCACCCGCTGTAACGGTCCAAACACAACACATACCCTGCCTACATACATACCTATCTACCGGTATATTAAAGTACGCGTACCCACACACCTCAACCGGAACCCAGGGGACACCTGGTTAGTAAGGAAAAGAATCAGAGGGATAAAAGAGAGAAGACGGAAAAAAAAGATAAAAGAAAAAAAAATTAAAGGACAAAAAAGGGCCAAGCATATCCCGTACCAGTCTCGGTGGATCCCAGGTAGGCAAGGCATGTATGTATGTAGAGGCAGGGTTGTTGTCGTCGATTGTGTCAGGGATTCTCTCTCTCACCACATGACAGCCATACAACCATTACAACCACCGACCAACCGATCCCCCGGTCCCCGGCTCCGTCGGTGGTTGATGTGTAACTCTGCGTAAGCGCCCTGTGTAACTCGTGATCCTTTCCGTTGGATCCTTGTGGTATGTTGGACAGAGAGTAGGCAGGCAAGTAAGTAAGAGAGCCAGCCCACCCCGGGTGATCGACAGGACAAGACCAGGGAATAGGCCCTTACACACGCGCGCGATGTCGCACAAGCAAGCAGCAGCAGCAGCCCCGGCTGGACCTTCTCGTCATTTCCGCCCGGTCTAGGCCTTTCTTGCTTTTCTCTACCTCTATCTCTATCTCCGTCTATCTCTATGAATAGAGTAGGTATCTCTCCGATCGCTGGAAGCACGCACACACACACATACACACATATACACATACACATTTACCGCCGCTGATCTTCTGGGCGGGCGGGTGCAAGGAAGGCAGTAGTAAGTAATAGGGTGGGCGTACGCATGTATGCAATGCAATACATACCTACCTACCTATTCGTTTTGCTTCTATTGCAAACGCCACCAGCAGAGCGACATGCCACAGCCTTACATATCCATATAGATAGATGCATGCATACATACATACATCATTGAATACCCGCATCGGGACCAAGGTGAATCAATAACTGGATTGGCTCTCTCTCCGGCTGGACCGGCTGCGGACGAAGATGCTGGCTGGCTGCTCTCTCTTGCTTGCTTGCTTGGAATGTGTCGAAAACGGGGCCATGTTCTGTTTCAATTGACGAACGAGCCTGCCCGAGCTGCTGCATATGTTTGCTGGCGTCATCGAGAGGGGAGATGTCAGTTGTGACGTCCTCAGTTGTGACGTCCTCGGCGAGGCTGGAGCCGGGACGGTAATGGCTTGACAGATGCCTACCTCGTGTCTGCTTCGACTCCCACAGTACCTACGTATGAGACAGAAGAAGACATGGATGGTGAGGTCCCGTTTTGCTGTCCCAATTACAGTAGCACACTTGAACGGCGGTTGTGGGAATAGGTACTACGATACGATAACCTACTACGCTCTGACTCGGCGATACTATGACTTTGCAATGAATGGAACGTTCTTGATTTCAGTCGCTGGCGTAGAATGTGGCGGCTGTCAACGACTATGTAAAGACCTTGGTACAGACAACGAACTTCTATATACAGACAACGAAGTTCCAAGTATACCTAGACAATGAACTTCTAGACATGAGCTCCCACAGGCATCGTCGCTCGCCCTCCCGGCGAGAGGATTCGATGTTCTTTATCATGACCTCGCCCCTTCCCGGCGAAAAGATTCAATGATCTTCAGCATCTCCTTGCGGGCTCCGACACTATCGACGGCCCAAATGGGACGCGCCTGCGCCCACCCCATACCAGCGACAGTGTAGGAGCTCGGAAGGAAATGCTCATCGATATCTTCTCTCCCGCATTCACCGCGAGGAGACGCTTGATTGATCTTGAGCATCTCTTTCCGAGCTCCGACACCATCGATGGTCTTGTGGGCCATTCTCAGGCCCCCCCCTCCCCCTTGGGTACCTAGGTACACCATCGATAACCTCGCGGGCCGTGCTCCGCCGAGATGTTTTCGCCGGCGCTCGCGGCCGGGAGATGCTTAGTCTTTGGCTTCGACGATGAGCCAAAGAGCAGAGCGAGGAACCGTCAGGCGCTGGTAGGGTTCCAGCCTAAGTATCTCACCCCTTGGATGGACCCCCCCCCCCCTTCCGGCACGGACCGTGCCCCCCTGTCCGGTCCGTTTTTCCTTCACAGGAACCCTCTAGCCGTCTCCTGACGCGCTCCTAGAGTTCTGACCGCGTTCCGTCGGCGGAAAGATTCGGATGATCTTCAACATCTCCTTTAGGGCCCCCGATACTATTGATGGCTTTGTGTGCCATGCTCATCGATAGCATCGGAGCCCCCGCAGTAACGGCGGGGAAACGCTTGGGGAAGTAAGCCATCTCCTAGAGCCCTCACGCGTCACGTCGGCATCGCCGCTGTCTTTCCCGGTGAGATGATTCGACCATCTTGAGCACATCCCGACGCCCTCCTATGGCGTCGGGAGCCTTTTGTCGGCCGTGCTCGTGGCGATCTCTTCGCCTGTATTCACGGCAAGGAGACGTTCGGCAAGTAAGCCATCTCCTGACCCGCTCCGTAGGCGTCGGCGTTCGCCTTCTCGGCGAAAAGATTCGATGATCTTGAGCATCTCTTTCCGGGCTCCGACACTATCAATGGCTTTGTGTGCCATGCTCATTGAAATCTTCTCTCCCGCGTTCACCGCGAGGAGACGCTTCACCAGCAGGTGTCGCATAATGATGCAGACAAACATGCTGCAATCACTCCAATTCTCTTGCTGGGGGCACTTGGCCTCCCATTCTCGGTTTCCTGCTGGGGGGCACTCGGCACCCCATAAAGTGATCCTACACGGTTAAGTGTGGCACTGCCGTATCGCCTTTCTCCGCACAGCGTGCTGCATAACCTTGATCTCGGGAACCGCCGAGAGCCAACAACCACACAATCAGACATCCCTCGAGCAAGCGCCGTGTACTTCCACGCCGTGTACACGGGACGAGAACGGATGGTATGATCCATTTCTCCTGCAGTTCTGCTGCGAACGCCTCCTTGGCCTTGAGCCCAACAACTATTGCGTTCCCAAAGAGAAGCTAGGATGGCAGAATCGGACGGGCTGGGCTGAGACGACTCAAGGTAAAGCGTCGAGGAAAGTTTGAGAACAGGCTCGATTCAGTGAACACATTCCCACTTGCTTCCCGCAGCGTTGACGATGGTTTGGCGCGGGGGGGCGGGGGCGCGCGCGGGCATTAGAGGGTAACTGGAACCCGGCAGATGCCTGCGCAGGATCCGTGGCGCGATGATACTGCGCTTCACACGCGCATCTTGCCTTTCCCATGAGGTGGTCCTGCCTCGATCGGCGTCGCCGCTCTCGGCATCATCATCGTCATTCGACGTCTCGTCCGTCCCATCGCCTCGTCATCTGGCCCGGCCGCCAGGCCGCCACCACCCCGTGTTCTGCTGGGGGGGGGGTGGGGGGGGCGCCGGGGCCGGCCACGACACGGGGCAGGGGTTTTATGTGGATGCGTGAACGAGAACGGGCGCATGAACACGTATGGACGCATGAATGTGTATAAATCCACGAACGCGCATGAATGCAGTAACTGAATGAATGCATCTTTCCGGCGGAGAGGTTCCTTACTGATTACACCTTGGTAATCTTCATCTATCTTGATAGACTGCCGAGTGCAACAAGGAAGTCTATGGTGTTGTAGGTGAAACTGTTGTGACAATGGTCTCATACAAGTCCTCTATGGGCGTTGACGCGTGTCAAGACCCAAAGTAGAGAGGAGGACGATGCTTATGGTCGCGCAAGCTCTTGATGACAAGCCCGCGTGAAGTGTCGCGGAGGTGAAACGAGACTTGACGTCGAGTATCGATTGAAGCGAGAAACCAGGGTGAGAACCCTGAGCTCGTCTCTCGATAACTCGGGTAGAGTAGGCGATTGAAGCGACCTGTGTTATGGCGTTAGCTGTTGTCCTTCGGCAAGGGAGAGCTCGATACGAACACTCAGTGGGCAAGGTGGCACTACTCTGTCACCCAGTCATCATTCTTGAAGGCAGACTTTCGAGAGCTCTTCTGGACTCGGAAGATAAACGAATTGAAAAGTGTGTGAGTTGTGTCTGGTCTTTGTTGATGCGGACCTCGAAACTCGGGGTTGTTGAGGTTTGTGACCTGGGGGTCCAACACAAGACTCGCCCAACAGTGTGGTCAAAACTCCTGGTCAAAGAAAATAAGTATTTGTGAATGAAGATGGAGTGAGAAGGAATTTTTTTGAGTCCAGGAGGAAGGAAGAAGTGATTTTAGTTGCCCCGGCTGCGCAGACGCGGGTGATGCGGCTGGATAGGGGGGACGACGGAGACCGCGGCTTGACGATGGCTTCACGGCCAATGATGCGGAACACCCCCCCTTGGTCAAGCCGCAACATCACCGCGGCTACGAACTATCTGGCAAGAACAAGGCTCTTGTGATTTCCTCGAGAAGAACACTTCACGTTGTTCTCGCAGCCCTCTCGTCCTCTCTTCAGAACCACCGCCTCCCGGAGATCTTGGGCTTCAACCAGCTTCAAACCGACGTTGAACCATACGATTCTCATATTGAGGCGGCTTCTCGAATTTCTCTTCTCGCCAATCATCATTCAAGTCTTGAGTCATCTCGAAGTTCTCTGCCGCCAGTTTCCCCTGTCCGTCCTGTGCTGCACTACTGAAGATTGCGTTCTGCTGCGTATGCTTGAACTACGCGACTAGGGGTCATATCCGTCTCTCTCTTTCCCTCCCTTCGCCCTCAGAACGAGAGTCTGTGTGAGAGTTACGCTCGTTTCTTTTAAGCCAGGATTGGAACCATTAATCTCGCGGGGGCTTCGTTTAGCAGTAGAGTGGTACGGCCAGAGACATACGACAACGCAGATTCAAACTTGCCCATCTTCCCC
>JWIU01000100.1:906507-936047 GCA_000966885.1 Xylaria sp. JS573 | reverse complement strand
AAAAAAAAAAACGCGGTTTAGCCTGGGCTCTCTCCCCTCTACCTGCACGTATGGAAACACACTTCGCAAGCGCCGTTCACAAACCTGTCTTGGTCTACGACGTACATGGGCTCCGTCTCCCACAGGCTACTGGTCCTCTTCACTTTGATGCCCCGTGTGTCCATTTCCCTGCACGCTTGCTCTATCATGGCCACCCGGTCGCCCAGGTTGCTTCCCAGAGCGATGTAGGCGGTCCGCTTAGAGTTGCGGCGCGCCGCCGCGCAGCCGCATGATGCTCTGTCCGGACTCGTTGAAAAGGAGCGATCCATGCTGCTGGTTATCTGTCTCCGGTAGCTTCGCCACCGACAGAACGAAAATGCGGTTAATGATGTATCATTCAGGGGATGAACGGAACTGAGTAATAATGATGGCGCCCGAGCACGGCGAGATGTGAACCTCCATACTCGAGGGGACGACAAGATGAGGTTCATGGAAAGTGTCAATGAATATTACACCGCGCGCAGCCCGCCTCGATTATTTCACCGAATGCAAACGGGCTCCTTCGCGCTAACAGGGCTGACTGCGTTGGAATCGGTGAGGGTTCATTGGAAAATTTCAACGTTCAGGTCCACCTGGGCACTTCGGGGTCCCGTTCGACGGTCCCTCGTTAGGTGCTTTCGGGGCGTATTAACTCCGCCGTGTGGGGGCGACAGGCGGCGTCATGCGCCGTCAGACTGTCTGTATCTGCCTAGCTCCTTAGGTATTCACCTACCTAACCTGCTAACCTAGTGGACGCGTCTTCTAAACACGCGACGGAACCCCATCTTAGATCTAGGTAGATTTATGCGTGCGGGAAGGGATACATAAGCAGAAGAGCTATGTGTTAGTGTGAGACTCTTTAAGTACTGTCGGATCACACGATCAAATGCTCGGGAACGCAGGCGAGTTGCGAGAGTAATGTTCCATCCCGTTTCTTTATTCAAACCTGTCTCGCCTCGTGCCTCGGCTTTATGTACTACAGGCCGGCGAGACTAACCCCAGAACAGACTAGAGCCCCTGATGATCGACTCAAGATGCCTCGGTTCTCCAGACTTTACCCACGCACCTCCACTCTTTGCCTTCACTAACCCCGTGGCATAGTCCTTCCAGCCTTCGTCACCGGCCGATTGCTCGCATCCTTTGCCTCTTGAAATAGACCAAGCATCTTGTCGCGCACTTGTAAATATAAACGTATTGTTCTTTTTGCTCGCTACATATACTGTGTCGAGACGACCATTAATCTTCTAATCTCGAGCCTACTTTACGAGTCCTTACCAGCATCAGATCATCAAGATGGCATCACCCCGTACGTCGCGATCGATCCGAGCAGAGTATACGCCAGAGCATGTGCTAATAGTTCTGAACGAATAGAGAAGATCCGAACCAACGTTACTGATCTGTTCAAGATCAACCACCCGGTCCTCCTGGCTGGCATGAACGTCGCCGCCGGTCCGAAGCTCGCTGCTGCCGTTACCAATGCCGGCGGTCTCGGTGTAATTGGCGGCATGTCATACAGCCCCGATATGCTGAAAGAACAAATTGACGAAATGAAATCGTACATGGATGACAAGAATGCGCCGTTCGGTATCGACCTACTGCTCCCGCAAGTCGGCGGCAATGCTAGGAAAACGAAGTACGTCATCAACCAATCAACCGACCAGCCTCATGATCAAGCTTTCCATGTGGCTGTGGCCGTCTGCGCGGCGCATGTCTAGACCACAGAAGCTGACTGCCTTGTGACTATAGTTACGACTACACGAAAGGAAAACTTAACGAGTTGATCGACATCATCATCGAATCGGGCGCCAAGCTGTTCGTCTCCGCCGTCGGTGTACCCCCCAAGGCCGTGGTCGATAAATTACACAAGCATGGCATATACTACATGAACATGGTTGGCCACCCCAAGCACGTCCAGAAAGCGCTTGACGTGGGCTGCGACATCATCTGTGCGCAGGGTGGTGAGGGAGGCGGCCACACAGGTGACATCCCCACGACCGTGTTGATTCCCGCCTGCGTACAAATTTGCAAAGGAAAGAAGAGCCCGTTATCAGGCCAGCAAGTCCCGGTCGTTGCCGCTGGCGGTATCCACAACGGGCAGATGCTGGCCGCCGCCTTGATGATGGGCGCGAGTGCCGTCTGGGTCGGCACTCGGTTTATCCTGGTCAAGGAGGCCGGCGCGCCCGAATCCCACAAGGAGTCGGTCAAGACCGCCAGCTTCGACGACACGATCCGGACCCTGATCTTCACCGGCCGGCCGCTGCGCGTGCGCAAGAACCCGTACATCGAGAACTGGGAGAACGAGCGACAGGCGGAGATCAAGGAGCTGACGGCCAAGGGCGTCCTTCCGTACGAGGCCGATCTCGAGAAAGTCGCAAACAGCGAATCCGAGGGCTCGGGGTCGGAAGACGCCGATGGAGACGACGAAGATGATTTAATGGACCAATTCCGACCTTACCTGATGGGCATGTGTGCCGCTCTGGTGAACGAGGAGAAGTCCGCCAAGGAGGTTGTGGACGAGTTTGTCAACGATGCGTCGGCGATGCTCAGCCAGGGCACCAAGATGCTGTCCAAGCTGTAAGGGCGTCCATATATGACGATGACGGGGGATAAGGCGTATACGGTACTTTCATTTTGCAAAGGGCATGTTATTGTTAGCTTTAAATCCTTTTGGTTGTCACCGGGTGATATTCCCAACTATTAGGTTATGTAGATCGTTCTTGTCGCAGCGGCAGACGGGCAGATCGCCAAATCGAGCTATCTTACAAGTCTTGTCCACGTGAATTCGATTGGAGAAACACCTCGACTGCTTGGGCGGTTCTAAAGGTGGCGCCGGGTGGCCGTTGACGTCGGGCCCACTTCAAGATCGCCACGGAGCTTCTGATCCTCAATACATATGCATGTACTATCTATGTATGTAAATCTAGTAGTTCCTGCTACACGTGTTTGCAAGGTACACCCTACGTCACCATTTCTCTTGTTCCTCAAACCATGTAACTACAGTACTTTCACACATTCAAGCTATGCATGACCTCATTTTTACTGGTATCTGGTGCCAGTTTAAGAAGGCGTGGTCTATTTATTCACCTACAACTACCACGCACATAGCACTCCAATAAACTGCCAACTCGTTCGTAATTCCGCCCTTCTGTCAAAAACCAATTACGAAACAAATCACTCTTGTCAATATGGCCGATACTCATCAATTCGACGCGGCGAACCTCTTCACGGTCGAGGGGTTCGTGGCCGTAGTCACGGGAGGAGGAACCGGCATCGGGTTGATGGCAGCCCAGGCTCTGTCTGCCAACGGCGCCAAGGTGTACATCACAGGTCGCCGGGAAGAGGCTTTGAAGAACGCAGCCGAGAAACACCAACCGGCCAGCGGCAGCGGGCAGATCATACCCATAGGCCCGTGCGATGTGCGGAACAAGGACGACCTGGAGCGGCTGGCCACCGACATCAGCAAGAAGGAGAAGTACATCAACCTGCTGGTCTGCAACGCCGGCATATCGGGCCCCAAGGCCGAGCCCGAGCCCGCCGAGGCCGACGACCTGAAGGCCCGCCTCTGGAACAACGAGGACTCGAAGCACTGGCAGGAGAACTTCGACACGAACGTCACCGCCGTGTACTTCACCACCGTCGCCTTCCTCCCCCTCCTGCAGGCCGGCATCAGGCCCAAGGGTCCGCTGGAGCCGTACTCCAACTCCGTGATCACCATCTCCTCGATGTCGGGCATCATGCGCCATGCGCAGGGTCACTTCAGCTACAACACCGCCAAGGGCGCGACCGTCCACCTGACTAAGCTCATGTCCGCCGAGTTTCAGAAGGCGTAAGTAAAATTCCAGGGCCCTCCATTACCCCTTCTTTATCTATCACATAAGCATGAATAACCTGCTTGGAGCTTCGTGCACAAGAAAATTGCCGCCGAAACATGATTCAAAACGCCCATGCTTGTATCAGTGTAGCAGTTATTAACTTTGGCATTCGCAGTGGGATCCGGGTCAACTCGATCGCTCCGGGGTACTTCCCCAGTGAAAGTATGTATCGTCAAACTCTCCCCTCACGCGACCAAATAGGTCCCATGTGCATATCCACATGGATACATACCCATTTAAAGCCTCGATAAAGGCCCCATGAGCGTCAAGAGAGGCAGTTGCTAACTCGTATCGCTTTGTAGTGACTGCCAAGAGCAGCGACGACCGGCAAAAAAGCCACGTATCCCCAGAGAAGATACAGGACAAAGGCCACGTCCCTCTCATGCGTGCCGGGCGCGAAGAGGAGATGGGGATGACTGTGCTATACCTCGCCAAGAACCAGTACGTCAACGGGGAGATTATAGCGGTGGACGGCGGCGTCCTCAACGTCTTAGCTGGCCGGTAAAGGGACCAGGCGCCGTCCTACGGAAGGTGGGAAGTGAGAAGCGTGGTAAGCTTAATATGAACCTGAAATTGTATCATCATCATAAACAAGGCCCGGGTGCGGGGTGGATTAGAGAAAAACAATAAACCTCATAATATCTTGATGGACGCATCCTTTGTTCCTTGTCTTTGACACCTGACTTGTGCGAAAACCCAATCGTAGGGGGGTCGACGTTTCGACCATCGTACAAGGGTTTACTCTTGTCTCATATGATTTGCCGTTACTCGCTTCCTCGGCCGCCAACACGAGAACGACTTCACTCGTCGATTTGATTCTCCTAGCCGGAAGCAAAGAGAAGTAGGGTCCGCGAGCATTACCGCCCAGATGCCAACATATTGGTGCGTCAAGTGCAACGGGACCAATGGGTCGCATACGGACACCTGCCCCAGCAAACTGGGACGCGGGCGGGAGAACAGTGATTTAATGACTCGTACAACCAACAGGAGCGGGAACCAAACGATGAAAAAAGCCCACGGGCTCAACGCTACGGCTACGCGGGCCTTGCGGAAATGGGCCGCAAAATGGACGGGACGGAGCTGATCAATCCGGCGACCCACGACCGCTCGCTTCTTCGAAGCGGCTTCCCGCTCCTCGGGCGCCCGGCCCAAGACGTATCTACATTGACCATTCCGTATACGGATTGTGGAAAGCCTCTTTTCCACCAGTCACAGTGACGAGGCCACCGATCGAGAATGTGGAGCGGATACGCGGGCTGGGATCGTACGTGCAAAAGCGCCTTAGGCTCTGCGATCTCCTCGCACTACCGATGAGCTTAGTCGACTAGCTTGACTGCTACCAGCTAGACGGATCTCGAACAACATGGCATTTCCTTGGGACTCTCCCCCCATCGATAGTTGCATCATGTATGCCCCATGCACGCGTCATCCTCCCATCAAGTCGATCTCACGATGGGCAGCATAAGATACGGATATCGGGGGGTCCAGACACGGGGAGGTTTCGAAACCCTCGAGTCTGTCTCATCGGTCTCTCGAAATACGAACCCGGCAACCGCGAGGAAGGGCCTTAACCCTCTGGGGGGAAAAAAACTGCCAGGGTAGGCACGCTCGGTCTCATTCGTAACGATGGAGTCGGTCGTCTCCCCGCCGGAAGAAGCGAGAGCACCCGAGAACGCAGCCGCATAGGCCGCGACACCGCCAGCATCTGAACAACGTGCAGGCGCACCTGGTGGCCGCCACGGGCGGGTTCGTCGGCACCTTCTGGTTTCTCTTCTTCGGCTACGCGGGCCACCTGACGGTCGCCGACAAGGCCGACGGCGCCGGCGGCGCCTCCCAGACCGCCTACATCGCCCTCGCGTACGGCTTCTCGCCGCTGGTCGCGGTGTGGGCCTTCTACCGCATCAGCGGAGGGCTGTTTAACCCTGCGGTATGTTTTCCTCCTCACTCATCGCACGCAGACCACCGGAAATATCTACCTACCTACCGGTACCTACAGTATATCCCAGGGGCAAGAGGGGGGTTGAATAATATCTACCCGTCTCGGTCGGCAGCTGCTAACCCAGACATACGCGAGGGTCTCCCTGGACATGTGCCTCGCGGGGCAGCTGCGGTGGGCGCGGGCGCCGTTCTTGTTCCCGGCGCAGCTGCTGGCGTGCATGTGCGCGGGGGCCGTGGCCAGGGCCGTGTTTCCCGGCGACATCACGACGCTGGCGCCGGGCGTCAACCTGGCGCAGGGCGTCTTCGCCGAGATGCTCTTCGTGTCGTACCTCGTCTTCGTCGTCCTCATGCTCGCCGCCGAGAAGTCGCGCGACACCTTCCTCGCCCCCCCCCCCGTCGGCATCGGATTGTCGCTCTTGGTCGCCGAGATCCCCGGTAAGTATGTACTTAAGCAAGCCAGTTCCGCGCTACCTAGGTAATCTTGAAACCGGGGCACAGCTCGTGACGGGGAAACAAACGGGAAGCGGCGATTGCTGACGGGATGCTCGGGCGTCTACTACACCGGCGGCTCCCTGAAGCCGGCGCGCAGCCTCGGGTGCGCCGTCGCCGGCCCCCGGTTCCCCGGCTACCGCTGGATCTACTGGGTGGGCCCGGCCCCGGGAGCCCTGATCGCCGCCGGGTACTATCGCTTCGTGAAGTTCTGCCACTACGAGGAGGCCGAGACGCCTAAATCGACTGTGTTCTACGCTATTTTGACTGTGTCCCACTAATAATGGATATACCCCAGGATTAGTACAAGATGTTAGCAAAAGGAAGTACCTTATTTAACAGCGTCACTGCAAATCCCGTCAACTACATTTTCGTTATGGGCTGAAGTCGCTGACGCTTTTTTTTTTTTTTTTTTTTTCTCTTTAAACCACCCCCCTTGCAGCATACAAACTAATAGGGTGAGAGGTTGGCAGCGAGAGGTTGGCAGTGAGAGGCGTTAAAGGTATTGATAGTTGAGGTACTTCCAATTGCTAGCAAGTTGTATTGACCTG
This sequence comes from Xylaria sp. JS573, assembly GCA_000966885.1. Classification (NCBI taxonomy): domain Eukaryota; kingdom Fungi; phylum Ascomycota; class Sordariomycetes; order Xylariales; family Xylariaceae; genus Xylaria; species Xylaria sp. JS573. The sequence continues at coordinate 929,179 of JWIU01000100.1, read as the reverse complement.
AAGGTAACCCCACTATATCACTACCTTTGGCTTAGTGTGGGCTAACACAGTCAAAATAGCGTAGAACACAGTCGATTTAGACGTCTCGCGAGGAGGCCAGCCCCGGCCAGGACGACACGTCCAGTACCGATGTGTAGTAGATGGATGGGACGATTGCGCGGGTTGTCAGTGGGAAACGAGATTACTCCCTGGCTATCGGGAGAAACGCTTGGATTACGTAGGGGAGGAGTGGATCAGAGGTGAATGTTTCGGAGTTGGTTATGGAGTTGAAACAAACCTATTATTGCTGCGATGATGGATGTCCTGTATTTTCATGGCGTACAAGAGCGGTTTACACGACTTCTAAAATTAGATACGAGATCTTGAAATACAGCCAGGATAGGCTGACAAGGAAAGGGGGGGGCAAGATATAGGAAGTCGGCTGTATTTCACCTCCAGGACATGGAGGAATAGCAATACGTGTTCATAACGCCTACAAGGAGCAGGCAGAATTGACTTATGAGTGTATGAGTAAGTAAAAATCTAGGGATGCCTTCCAATTGAGACAATGAGGATCAAATTAACAGGCTTATAAGAAGCGCTACAGTGAATAGTCGTCGTGGACTTGAAAGATGTCTGGGGTATGTATTGGATGGTTGTTCGAAAGGCGCTATCCCGTATCGAATGTCCAGGGCTGTCGGCACGGGCCGGGCACATTTGCCCCCCTGACCACCTGCTACACTGGAAGCTGACAAAGTACTGGGAGGTACTCTATTGTACTCCGTAATACCGCTAAGACTTTAAGACCCCAATATTATGTAATGTTCTAAAACTGGGAGAGGCGCGCCAAGGATTGATTGCCCATTGATTCATCAACTGAGTCATCTTGAGGCTATGACCTGGCCAGCTTATAATCTTTCCCATCCCTTCCGAGCTTCCAATGTCCACTTCGAACCCTGCGATTTCTTTTCGCAAACAGTCGGGAGAGGTCCTTGCCCAACTCAACTGTTATGCCTAAGAAAAGACATCAGAACAAATACTCGAAGCCTCCGTCAGTAGCCCCGCCGTCTCTGAGCATTTCGTCATCGTCGTCGTCACGCACAACCGGTAAGTAGAGCTCGACTCCCCACGCGACACACGTCTGAATCTGCCTATATACCTACTACCTACCGTCTACTTGCTTTCGACGACGCAATGGACTAACATATACCTCGACGCCCAGAAAACCATGAACGCTCGGTCAACCAGCTCCTCGCCGACCTGCGACGCAGCGGCCTAAACCAGAGCGCCGCCGCGCCGCGCGGCTTCTCCCCCGCCGCCACCCCGAGCGTGCCCCCCTCGATCCGGCAGATCCTCCAGATCCCCGAGACGCCGGCGCCGGCGCCGCGGCGGCCCGCGCGACGCGACGCCAACGGCCTCGCAGTCGCGCCACGCGCCCGCGCGCGTCCGCGAGGACGCCGCCGGCCGCATCCGCTGCTGGCCGCTGCCCGGCACCTACAACCCGGCCGACGGCAGCCTGGTCGACGTCGTGCTGCGGCGGCTGGCGCGCGACTGGCCGCGCCAGCGCGACTGGAACCGCTTCTACCTCTACACGCTGCCCAGCCGCCTGCGGTCCGCGCTGCTGGGCTACGTGTCGGAGCTGCACGAGCCGGGCTTGTCCGCCCGCGACCTGCGGCTCGTCCTCGCGGGCCCCCCCGAGGAGGAGCTCGCCGAGTACGATGTAGGGAAGGTCGACGTCGGCGCGCTGAACGCTGACGTCTTCTACCTCGACCTCGAGGGCTCCGTGGGCAAGTCGCTGACCGTCAGGGAGCTGAGCGAGCTGGTCTGCCCGTCCAACAAGGCCGCCGCGGTCGAGCTCGACCAGCTCAAGGACTCGTGGGACGCGCCGGACCCCGCCTCCGGCCCGGCCGTTCAGCTGCTGCCCAACCTGACGCACCTGTCGCTCGCCGTCGACAACCCCGGGGCCGCCGCTGTCGGCGCCGGACCCCGGGTCTCGTGGAAGCAGCTCCTGTCGCTGGCGGGCAAGCTGCCGAGCCTCACGCACCTGAGCCTGGCGGGGTGGCCGGAGCCGTCGCTGACGCCGAACGCGCGGTACGCGCGTGTCACCTCTCCGACGACGGGGCGCGCGGTGCAGTACGGGGCGCGGGGACCCTACAGCCACGAGCTGGACGGCGTCTGGTCCGAGGCGATCCTGGTGCTCAAGCGGCTGAGCCGCGCGCTCTACAGCCTCGAGCACCTCGACCTGACCGGCTGCGCCGACTGGTTCCCCGCGCTGCGCCGCGAGTCCGACGGCGACTTCACCGTCGACTACGTCGACTGGGCCGGCGACTGGGGTAAGATCACCGCCCTGCGCCTGTGCTCCGGCTACGCCCTCGCGGACGATGTCGAGCCGTCGCCGGGCCAGGCCCTGAGATTTGCCGAGTGGGTCGACGAGGCCACCGCCGTCGAGAAGCACATTAGGACCCAGAGGTCGGGCAGGGGCCGCTGGATCACGGTCGAGAAGGACGTCTTGCCCGAGAGCGCCAAGGCGATTGTGGAGCGCGAGCGGCTTAGAGAGTTATTCGCAGGCAGGTAATATTGCATAATATCCGCTGTTGTCAATCTGGTCCGTCACCAAGCATTATATCATAAGTTGTGTAGGGTAGAGAGCTGTGATAGTAACTGTATCTTCTTTGCCGTACCACAACCGCAAGCCTACGTCCCAAAGTTCGATACATAGTTTCCCGGATTTTCTCGCAAAGATCACAACACTACGGATTACACCAATGCATCTACAATTCTTACTGGTATCGGTCGCACAGAGCAGCATGTGCACCGGGACCTCACAGAGCTTGGTGGTCTAGGTTCACTCAGCAAATGCCTGTGTCAGGCAGCTTGGACAAGACTAGCTGCCCACCCCCACCGGGTAAGGCCTACAGCCAAAAGTAGGCAGACCCCCCGTATACCTAGAGACATTAGCTTCAAGCATGTCAGGTCCAGTGCCTTGTACGAGCTGAACACGGCTATGTTCTACAAGTCTGTGGCGCATACTACACATATCTTGGGTCACTTTACGACGGCTGATTGTGAAGCAGTTTTGTCATATTTGGACGATGGTGTCTTGCCTATTAAAGAGACTAAGTTAGGTAGGGGGAAAAGCACTAATCATTGACTCACATGGGGACGATGAACCGGGTTGCCTCCGTCCAAACAAAGGAATCCCGGAATATGCAACGTTAAATGTTCTGGGAACCTCAAGAGCTGACAGGCCTGCAGGTCTTGTCGTGTTCAATCTGACATACCTATTCTATGACTCCCCAAACCCAGAAGGAGTCACGTCTTACCCTGAAGTTGCTCCCTCCAAGCTTACGGAGGCGTTTCGAGAGCTTGCCAGGAAAGACGTACGTGTGGCTGTGGTTTCTTCGCAAGCCGCTCATCAGTGGTAGCTGGGCTGCTGGGGGGCACTAGCTTGGCGATTTGACGTGCGCTGTGGGTGTTGGGATCGACTGGTTGACAAGGAACCAAACCGGTTATGCGCAGGGAACAGGGGGCAGGGGACAGGGGTCATGGTCCCTTATGACGCATCACCAAGCACCCACAACCACCAACCAATCACCGCCGCAGACCTGGACTAAAGCAGGCAAGACTATTTCTGTGCGTCTATCCCCCTGCTGCACCCCCAGGAGGGTCAACTCTTTGTCTTGAGGTAATCTGGCAATCTGGACGGCGGCAAGGTCCATACGTGGGCCAAGCACGCGGTGAAAAAAATCGGGTTCGTTGGATCTGGACCGACGTGTTGGCTCTCCAGGGCCGTTGAAAGCCTGATCTGGGTAGGTTTAGGCGAATGATCGATCACCATTCAGATCCAATGCTCAAATATGCCTGTAGCTTTGTTGCATCATGGCTATTATGCGAAGCTGTTGGGACTTTGGGGCTATTGTTATATCCATTCGCGCTGGCCTGCCATCTTCTTTGTTCTCTATAGTAGCACTTGAACCCCTATACTTGTATATATATACCAACTTCGCCGGCCGCGATCCTCGCTCTCCTCCCCCCGGGACTTACTCTAAGATCTAGCAGCACGTAATTAATATACTTGAACCTATCAAGCACACACATTTCAGGACAATGGTTTTCGCAGGCGAGAGCAGGGTCAGACCCGTATTAGTGGTCATCCCACTACTCTTGTCCATCGCGGGTTTCGTTTTGGCGATGCTGGCGCTCTTCGCTGGCACAGGACCACAGCAGCAGGCGTTGGAAGAGTACCATCTTATTGCAGTATGTCGTTGACGCAGAGAAGATGGTCTGACGCGTGATACTGACTGTCGTGTCTAGATTAACATGTCCAACTTTGGCCACGACCTTGTGCCATCCGCGACATCATCGGCCTCTAAACCGACAGCCACAAACAATGATGATGACGATGGTTTCGGCCTCGACGACCTCAAGGACGGCCTCAGCAACATCGGAAGCGATATTGGGAATGAGATTAGCGACCAACTAGGAGATATCACCGACGATATCGCAGATAAACTAGCCGAGGAGCTTGGCATCTCTCAGTGGTACAGCTTGCATATCATGACGGCTTGCGAAGGCGACTTTGCACCAAACGCTACGGACCCGAGTGCTTGGTATAACACCACCAACTGCACGGCGCGGGCGCCAGGAGGTATGTGGGCCAATATCCATTACCTCACTCCATAAGTTAGTAGTAGTGAAGATACTGACGGGCTTCCAGTCCACTTCAACCTCACCGAGATGCTTTACAAGGAAATCGAAGTCGGCCCGCTCGACATCAACCCTGCCGACTTACCGATTCCGGACTCGATCCAGGAGACCATTGACTATCTGAACGGCTTCCTGATGGCGACGTTCGTATTTTACGCACTAGGGAGCGGGCTCTCGGGCATGTCGTTCCTGTCCTGCATCGTGGTGCTGACGCTCAGCCGACGCGGCATCATCGGCAGGGGGGCCGTGGTTGCGAACATTGCGCTGGCAGCACTAGCAGCGCTGACACTCGCCATCGGGAGCGCGATCGCGACGGGCATCTCGAAGAAGGGCGCGGCCGAGATCAACGACAGGGGCGGCGACGTCGGCATCTCGGCGGTCGAGGGCACCAGGTTCATGACCGTCTCCTGGGTGGCCTTCGCCGTCATGTTCGCGACACTCCTGTTCTGGTGCGCGGCCTGCTGCCTCCCGCGCCGGCGCGGAGGGGCGGCTTCGGCTTCGGCTTCGGGCCTCGTGGCGGAGAAGCCGCTGCGAAGGAGCGCCGATAGCAGACGGGGCCTGCTGGGCGTCTTCCGGCGGAGACGCTAGATACCAATAGTTGCGTTGTTCGTGTAGACGGGTGGGTCATTGGGGGGGAACGTTATGGGCAAATGGGCTTAGGGCCCGCTGCTTTATCGATGCCTACAACGATCCTATACGATGGAATGAAGATGATGCGATGATTTCACTCGATACCCAAGACAATGATAGAATTAATAAATAGATTATTCAGAGTCGCCTGCATCTGATACTGCCTTACAGAATAACCAAGTAAATATCGTGTAGTTGGGGCAGGGTCGTAGGGTGCCGCGACCCAACCCCAAGGATGGACACTGCAAGCAGGCAGGGTTTCCCCGCAGGGACGATCAACTGCTGTGTTAGTGCATGGCAGCAGCATTCGGGGGCCACCACTAGGTTGGCGTCATCCTGCCTACCTGCCTCCCCCCATAGATAAAGGGTCCAGGAATGGATGGCCGCACCCGCCGAGTCGCGCCTTGCCAGCACGACTCGTGTTGACCCCCTCAGGGAATCTGAAACAATCAACGGCCTCTGCCGGCTTCAACCACACCCCTCTCGACAAACTCTCGTGCTGCCCCCAGCTTGTGTCGGTGTCGTCCTTCCTAGGCGGAGTATGGGAGATCAGACTTCGCCGGGCGTGCTAAAATCTCTGGCCGGCTCCGTCAAGTCCCTTACTCGCCAGGCCATGTCTACCTCCGGCGGTGCCCCCTGGGCGTACGACGAGGGAAGCGAGGAAGAGCGCCGCTCCTTGCTGCGCGAGGGAGAGCGGAGAGCTAAGCGCGTCCTCTCCGGCTTCGTCGACTTCGCCTTCTCGGGAAACATCCTCGAGATAGCATTCGGCCTGATGTGAGTAATACAACATCGTTACGCCATTGGCTTTTAGTTGTAGCGATACCTGGAGAATTGTCCTCTCCAAGTCTTTTGGGGGGATACGACCTCGGTGTGTGTAGTCAGCCAGCGGCCGCAATTAGCTCCCTTGGACGGCCCGGGAACCGGTCAAACTATAATACTTTGCCATAGTTGGGAGCCCGACGACAGAGCGCTGACACTCCGGCCTAACAGTTTAGCATCGGCCTTCACATCCGTCACCACCTCGTTCGTCAGCGACATTCTCCTTCCGCCGCTGTCCTTCTGCTTTCCGCTGCGGCGGAATATGAACGAGAAGTTCGCCGTCTTGAGCCCAGGGCCTCATTATGACGAGACTTTCGGCTACAACACGCTGAAGCAAGCAAAGGACGACGGTGCCGTAATCCTAGCTTACGGGTATGAGCGGCTTGCCGGCCCCTTCCCCTACCCCCCCGGGAAGTGGGAGGCCGATATACCCCCTCGGTACCGTCCAGCGCTGACCGCGTTTATGCAGTTCTTTCCTCAACAAGTTCCTTAATTTCATAGGCATGGGTGTCGCGCTCTACGCCATGGCCGGATTTTACCAATGGGTATCCCGCGACAATATTATCAAGCACAACGTCAAGTGCCCGTACTGTAAGAAGCGTGTCGGCGAGAAGGTCAGCGTGCTCCTCATCCCCCCTTCAAACAAAGACAGGCAAATATATGGGTCTGACTTCTCCAGGCACTCCGCTGCGTCAACTGTACCAGCTGGCTCGATGGACGGGAGGACCGACTGCGATAGAAGGACTAGAGTCTAGAGAGGAGCATGTAGAGACGTTATACTTCTGGCAGAAAGATCCAGACACTTTACAGCATATTACATACAATCTGGAGCCACGGCGGCAGGGGCATCGATAAGGCGTCACGGCGACACGTTGACACGCATTAACAAGGTTGAAGCCGCATATCTTTTTCGTCTACTTTATATACACTTATACCCCTACACAAGATATATAGATATTTCTTCAATTAGTCATCTTTGGCATCCTGCTTCTTGTTCTTCTTCATGCACGGGCCCCAGAAATTGGCTGTCGTAGTCGGTGCGCCGCCGGTGGGCATGGGTGGGAATCCCGGGGGCGGGGTCACGCCGGGAGGTGGCGGTCCGGTGGGGAACGGGAATCCCCCCGGTGGGAATGTGAAGTTGCCGAAGGGCGAGGTGTCGACACCGCCGTCCTCGTAGTAGTGGGCGCCCTCGGAGACGGCCCGGGACTGGTCGGCGGTGCTGTTGATGGCGAGCGTGACCCACATGAGCAGGCCGTCGGCGGGGTCCTCGCTGAGCATGACGTAGTCGAGGAAGGGGTCGTAGTCGGCGCCGGCCTGCTGCGCGGCAAGGAAGTCCTGCTGGTTGAAGGTCAGCCGCATCGGGTTGCCCGCGTACGGGGCCATGCCCTCGACGGCGTTGATGAGCTCCTGGTCGAAGTAGAGCTGCCCGATGTGGTTGACGCGCCCGCCCACGTACGTGCCGTTCTCGAGCACCTCGCCGCCCTGGTTGCTCGTCACGTGCACGTGGTTGACGCGGCCCTGGTAGTGCCCGGGAAAGACGGTGTCGAAGTTGGCCACGCCCTCGGCGTCGGTCACCTGCACGCCGCGCAGGAAGGTGGTGTTGAGCCCGGCCCCCGCCACGACCCCCGAGTAGGACCCCGTCGCGTTGGCGTGCCACAGGTCCACGAGCAGGTCGGGGACCGGCGCGCACGTCGCCACGTCGATGAACTGCAGGTCCAGGTGCACCGGCACCCCGCCCTGCTCCTCGACCAGGTCCTGCCGGATGAACTCGCCGCCCACCCAGTAGGGGCCGATGATGGTCTCGGGCGCCAAGCCCACCGTCGCGTTGGACCCGAAGATGACCCCGTGCGGCGTGTCCTTGGTGAAGTCGACGCTGTCGCCCTGGTTGTGGCACACCTGCATCCAGGCGTCCAGGTCCCCCTGGTTGCGCTTGGCGATCATCCTGGCTGTTTGGTTTGGGTTTTTTTGTTAGTATGGGTATGATGGATGCTCAGGTAGGTATAGCACTTACCGTCTTCGATGTCGCGCTTCTCACGCAGCTGGGCGGCCTTCGTGGTGCGGCGCATGGCGGCCCGCTTCTCCATCGCCCGCACGCCCTCGCTGTTCTTGCACGTCGCCATGACATGTGCCGCGTTGCGGGCCCCGAGGTAGTTGTGCTTGAGGTCGCGGCGTCGCTTGGCCAAGTCATGGTGCTCGCCGGGGTGAGCCCAGGTCGAGCCGCAGAGGGCGACCAGGGCCACCGTGCTGGTGGTGAGGGCGCCGAAGTTCACCATCTTGGTCGAGGGAGCGGGTTTTCCAGTGTATCTCTGAGTAAGGAAAGAAGGGACAGAGAAAACGATCACCTTCTCAGGACTATTAGCAAATCTTCGCTCGCCCGCCCGAGGGCTCTTGTTATGTAGGTACTGGTGCCGAGCGATATAGCCGACGCTGGCTCCCACCCCGGAACTGCGAACCTTAGCCGCGACAGGAGCATTACGTGGACAATGCGCCCTCCCGAGCAGAGGCTCTTCGACTGCATCGTGTTACCTCCCCTTCAGCCGATTTCACTGCCCTGTCCCTTCGCGTGTGAAATGGGTATCTGGCCAGTCGGCCCCACATTCGCCCCTGTCCAGCGGCCGGGTGAATAGGTGCTGGATTAGATTGCGGCGATCCCTCCCCCATCGCAATTGACTAATCGGCGCGTCGTGGTTGGCCGTCTCGAGGGGGGGCAGCCTCCGAGCCAAGAGGAAAGCCATTTGGGAGCGTGACATAGGGAGAAATGAGTACTGCAGTGCGTCGTGTTTCGTGTTGCGAGCTCCGGCAGAATGGTCTTCTTTATATTAAGACTTCCCGGATTGTGGGAGGCAGAGCAGCTTGCCCACTCCCAGACGTTAGTTAACCATCTGATCGGCGCTTGAGCTCGGGACTTGCGTCTAGGAGGCGCGGAGAGCAGATGCTGTGTTTGCTCGCTATGTTTGACAAGTAGTCATCTGTTCTGTATCTCGAACGACAATGTTATGTTAGTAGTTCTTGTACGGATGCCTTAACGCTCGTAATCCTCACGGACGGGTTCCGGGTGTTGGGGCTGATTATGTAGAAATAAATACTCAACATCTAACATCAGTGGTCTGTAGCACTCCATCCTCTGGATCCCATACGTGGGTGCCAGTACATATACAGTCGACATATTAGTTGTACATCCCCTCTTTATCTGAGTCTTACCATCTCATCGATTTGTTCATGTCAGAGTCTGAGATGTCACTAAGTATATAGGATCAGATGCCACATACAACTTAGCAGGTTTCGGTGAAGGATATATTCTTATCGTTGGAAACTTCTATATGGGTATATGTCATGAGGATAGGGTTGTATATTCCAATCACAGCACATGAATCAAGTTATATCAATAGGAAAACACATAATTACATTATGAAGTCTTGAGGAGCTTCGTCTATATCCATAACTGTAGGGATGCTGCAATGATGAGTTCGGCTTCCACAGTTTAGTTTTCTCTGTGGTAGTATGTTAACTAACTTAAGTCAAATGAATGATGAAGTCGGGTGAAGTCTCACAACTAGCCTACTGTCATGATAACTTTAATCTTAATAGATAGGAACTCATGAAAAGGATAGAGGAACACGAGGATGTCCTAAAATACAGGGAGTTTGTTTCTGAGAAATGCTTGAGTCTTGAATGACGTTTTCAACCCACTTATTAGAATGCTTGCTTAGGTAGTCAACCATGTTGCAGAGTCTTTGAATTATACTTAAAATATTTAACCTCATTCCATTTTGTAATGCATTCGGTAGTCGTTAATCTACATAAAAAAAAATTACTTTTCCATTTGATAATGCCCTATGATTTTATACCGCCACGTAAACAACCACGCACTCTGGGTAGAAAAAAGCACTTCCTTCCTATTCACGTGTCAGGGGTTTCGGGTCGGGAACAGTATCAAAAGTGCCACCCATCTCCAGCAGCCAGACCTTGCCGGGATGGTCAGGCATCTCATCGGCGCGATAGAGGAAGTTGTTCGGAAACCCATAATTAAAAGGAACAGCGGCTTCGATCTCCTTGATGTCCTCATCAGACAGCTTGAGCGCCAGGGCCTCGATGTTGCCCTTCAGGTGCTCCAGAGTCCGGCCCCCGACGATGGGGAACACGAACGGCGCCTTGCTGGTGACGTATGCCTGGGCGACGCTCGTGACGAGGGTGTTCTTGCGCTTCGCGACGGCCTCCAGGACCTTGCTGACCTTGACGTGGTCGTCGTCGGCCGGGACCTTGCGCCCGTCCGTGCTCTGGCGCTGCGCCTCCGTCTTGAACCTCCCGCCGCCGAGGGATCCCCAGGGGCAGATGCTCATGCCCTCGGCGCGGCACATGGGGATGATCTCGCGCTCGAGATCCCGGAAGGCGGCCGACCACCGCCCCTGATACACGCTGAACGGACGCAGCCCGTGGCTGCGCGCGTACTCGTTCGCCTTGCTGACCACCCAGGCGGGCGTGTCGCTCACGCCCAGATAGAGCACCTTGCGGGCGGCGACGAGGTGGTTTAGCGACTGCATCAGCTCCGGGATCGTGGTGTTAAAGTCCCACCAGTGTACGTAAAGCTGGGATGGCAGGTTAGCCTGAATAATGCCTGAGTAGGGTGCGGAATCGACATACCAGGTCGATGTAGTCGGTCTGTAGCTTTTCCAAACTAGCTTCGATCGAGACATGTAGGCTCTTCGCGCCGTTACCAGTGAAGTTGGTCATTATCTCCGTGTCGCCGCGCCCAGTGCCGCGAAAGTTGGTCGTGTACTTGGTGGCGAGGACCATCTGGTCCCGGACGCCGCGCTTCTTCATCCATGCACCAATTCTCTTCTCAGATTCCTGGAACTGGTAGTTGTTCGAGGTATCTATGAAGTTGCCGCCTTGACCATGAAAGAAATCCAAGATGCCCTCGGTGGCTTTCTCATCACATTCGCCCACTGAAACAAAGCCATGTCATTAGCATGTTCCTCGACGAGTTATGCATGTTATACTGGGTTGTAAGGGGTATCGTAAAGCAAGAATATTGTATGATGCGGTGAAACGTACTGTACTCCTTCCAGGCATCGCCAAAGTTCATACCACCTAGGCATAATGGGCTCACTCTGATTGAGGCAGTGGGCGAGAGCAGACGGTAGCGGGCTAGAGCGGACTTGGCTGGAGGAGCTAGGGGCAATACTGAGAAAGGGGCCATGGTTGATGAGCTTGTGGTGGGGTATTGAATGTCAACAAGTGGTTCTGAAAAGCACAATGGATAAGAAAGTTAACATGCCGAAGAGTAAAACGGATGAAGGTATCGGGTCTTTGATATAGCCCTCAGTGTTGGAGCTCTCAGGCGTTGGTTGAGGTAAGACCCTATGCAAAGTCCGATATTAACTCCTATGTGCTCAGCTTCGCCGACGGGGGTATGGAGAATTAGGTACATGGTGGCGACGTAAGCAACAGTCATACATGGACATACTCCGATTATAACTGAGATAGTTCAGATCAACCATAGACACTCACATGCATCATAACTACGTAGTGTCCATGCTACACTTGATGAAGCTCATTTCCCTTCCAACGTCTCAGCTTATAACATATGTTAGACATTACTTAATTGCGAGGAATGAGATTAGGAAGCAAAATCCGAGAATTGACATAGTAGAGCCCTATTTGTTGTGGTAATGATTGTCCGGGATGGGATCACTATTGTAGGACAGTCCACTACAAGATAGGCAGTGCAAGATAGCATACTCCAGGTGTAAGAACAACAGATAAACCGCTGTATTATTGTGAACTGGTGGTGTTGAACAAGAGCGCTTATATGCGTCTATACCTGATATCTTGATCCAACGGCATTGGATTGATATGCGGGGTGGTAGTTTCGGCGCTTGTCAGCGAGTCGGCGTCCCTTTGCATCTGATTTCGTGGCATAACATGATTGTTATGCCCGATCTAGCTTGTGGCTTTGTAAAGTCCTTATTCAATCGCATGCTGGAATGGAGTCTAAGACAGAGCCTTGAGCTGGGCCGGGATAGTCTTAACTTACGTCCATTCCAGCTTATCTCGTCAGCTTTAGTGAAGTAGACCACCTACCCAGATCGAGTCAAAACTAAGCCGGTGGTGTATGCCGGGACACGGCGTTCACGATTGTTTATCACCGATGGAGTATTTATCTCCGACTCCAACCCGGAGTACATCACCTCCCTGCGCTCTGAAACGGCTAACCCAGTTCGAGAGTGTGCGGGACACAAGGCGGGGAAATTAAAACCTGCGAGTGAAAATCTCGCATGACTTTTTATTACATATCCTCAAGAGCTTGGCTGTGACGGGGAAAAAACCGCTTAATAACATGTCCTCCGTTCCCGATCCGGCCGTCTCTGTACACTCGGAGGTCCGAGAACCGCACGATGTCAAGCAGCCTGAGCAGGGCGAGAGCATCGACCCTGAGTCGCGGCGGCTCAGCCGTGACTCGGTCGTCGAGCCCATCTTGGCCTCCGACCAGGTGCCGGAGACGACGAAGTGGGAAATATGGGGCTGGTACTCGTACTACATCGGGGCCAACGGGCTGGCGCTCTTCAACTTCGGCCCGACGGCCTTCCAGAACCTGCTGTCGCAGGCGGCGCCGGCGGACACGGGCCTGCTGAGCTTCGGCGGGCAGGACCGCAACGTCAACAGCATCGTGCTGCTGGCCAACGGCGTCAGCTTCGCGCTGCAGGCCGTCCTGTTCGTCGTCATCGGCGCCTACGCCGACTTCGGCTCGGGGCGCCGCTGGATCCTGTTCTTCTGGTCGCTGGCCGCCTTCGGCGTCGGGTTCGCCTGGCTCGGCGTCCACGAGCCGGCCGCCTGGCGCACCGCCGCCGGCCTCTACATGGCCGGGCTCATCTGCTACCAGCTCACCCTCACGTACTGGACGGCCGCGTTCCCGGCCCTGGCGCGCAACGCGCCGGCGCTGCGGGAGGCCGCGCGCGCGTGCGCCGAGGGGGAGATCGACCGCGCCGAGTACGACCGGCGCGACGAGGTCGAGCGCAGCCGGCTGAGCAACGTGGCGTTCTACATCCAGAGCGTGGGCGAGGTGGTCATGCTCGCCGTCATCGTCGGCATCATGTTCGGCGTCGACGTGAACGCGGGCGCCGAGGCGAACAACTGGGGGCTGAGCGTGCTCATCGCCTTCGCCACCGCCTGCTGGCTCGTCCTCGCCGTGCCCTGGTTCGTCCTGGAGAAGCGGCGCCCCGGGCTCAAGATCCCCGAGGGCCAGAACATCGTCACCGTCGGCGCGTGGCAGCTCTGGGAGGCCCTGACGCAGATCTGGTACCTGAAGCAGAGCCTCATCTACTTGGTCGGGTACTTCCTTCTTGGCGACTCCCTGAACACTACGGTCACCGTCATCGCCACGCTGCAGAACGAGGTTGTCGCGTACGACACCCTGACGCTCACCTATGTCTTGATTGTAGGAATCGCCGCCCAGGCAGTGGGCATCGGCTCGTACTGGCTTATCCAGAAACACTTCGACCTGAGCGCGAAGACTATGTTTAACGCTGTCATGGTCAGCATCCTTCTCCTCGACGGCTGGGGCATGATCGGCAACTGGACTGACAATTTTGGCTTTAAAAATGTTTGGGAGATATGGCTATATCAGGCCTTTTATGGACTCTTTGGTACGTTTCAAGACATGTTGATTTGGAACCCTCTAGCTATGTGTGTCTGGTAGCTAACGTTTAGCAGTAAGTGCGACACTCAACCGAATGATGCTCAACAATCTGAGCAGGTGGGCTTCAGATGCTAACAAGATGTGTTGCAATACACTAGGTCTGTCCGTGGTACTCATACTCGCAGATCATTATATCCTCGGTCACGCCAAGGGGCCACGAGTTTCTGTTCTTCTCGTTGTTTACGATAATCGGGAAGACGTCGTCATTCATTGGCCCCCTGGTCAGCAGCGCCATTATTGACGCGTCGCCGAACCAGAGCGGCAACAGCGCGCCATTCTACTTTCTTTTTGCGCTTAGTCTGGTAAGTGCCTGCGGGCTTTGGATGTTTTTGGACCTTGAAAAGAGCGCGAGGGAGCAGGAAGCATTCCTAGAGCAAGAGAAGCTGAGAATGGGGAATGAAAGCAGCTAAATGTGCCAGTATTATCGGCTTTAGACATGTGTTGAACGTATACTATACTCTTTTCTTTTTCTTTCCTTCTTTCTTTTAGTTGGGACTTGTCATAGCAGGAACCCCTAGGGACTCACAGGCACTACATCTTTCAGATCCCCCGCACCTAGACCTCTTACACTCACCAGTCCACATACACATACTTCACACAGAGCTTGATCGCCGTTGATACCATAGATTCGAGTTATTGCGAGCCCTAAGGTCTCGTACGAGCCCGTGACAGGACCGGGATTTCCTCGACGACCTAATATATATCTTCACCCGGTTTTCCAGATCAGTGCAAAACTCCCGATGATAAACTTATCGAACTAGAGTGCTACTGTCCTCAGTTAAAGTTACGAAGTCCAAGAAGAAAGGAAATCCTAGGACCGTCCTAAGTATTCATTCAGGGGCTGGTACAAGTATAAGCGATTCCACCTCGGGCATTGGCCAGTTAGCGATGATCGGCGGTGTATGCCCTTCTGTTGCTAGAATCCTTTAACGCACTGCTTGATAATGACGTAGTGTTTTCTTTCAGCTGGACGAGCCTCAACATTCAGTTATAATTGACTTTTTCGCTTTCCATGATGCCTCACAGTCTTCTCTACGTATTCCTGTTTCTCTACTGCGTCGAGTATGTCGACCATTGTTGATACATTTCATCGCCTTGAGGGACCAATCTATTCCTTGCCTGCTTTACAGCAATTGGCCATGCTTCATCACACCATAAGAAGCCAGTGAGTCCAGAAGTACAGACCCAATAAGCTGGCCTAAATTCGTACCATATGCCAAGTAGCCATTCCGACGCTGAAGTCTAATTAGACATTGGTTGCTACTCACACACACAAAGAAATTGTGTTCTCGATTACGATATTAAGCCCCTGAAGTGGAATAGTGTAGGACGTCTAGGGGTCTGAGACCCGAGTCGTCAGTTTCTTTTTCGAACAATCCAATCGTGCTAATAAAGATTATCGAGGTAGTCTGTGGGGTTTGAATGAATCTAATATTGCCAATGCATATGCACATGGCAATAAGGAATCTGTGTAGGATCAAGAACAAAGCGATGACCGGATTTGGCCGAGCATAAGAACCAAGCTCTCCACGAATCTATTTTTCCCTGGTTCGTCATCATCAGCAGCAGCCTGCATCGAAGGTGAGCCAACACGCATGTATACAGGCAGAAATCAAACGTATCATCACCGCGAAAAGCCGAAAGATCCATAGCAATCACAATGGCGGCAGAATATAACAGGCATCGAACCGTCTCACGGTCCTTCCAAACCCAGCTAGCGGCACACGTTGTGCGCCACTACACCTTCTCTAAGAGCGGCGACGACGTCGGGGACAGTTGTTGTCGAAAGACCCACTTCATCGATGCCGAGGGAAACATAACGGAGACCGGTTTGCGGTGGCGATCGCCCAGTCCTTGCTCAAAGCTCGGCTTGGAAGATATCTACAGCGGCAGCGACTCGGTGTCGGTGTCGTCCGACCATAGCCTCCACACCACGACAGATCTAGAACTGCAGGAAGCATATACTAGACTTTTAGAAGATTGTTTAGACTTCATGGAAGATACTAGTATAAGCGAGGAGGAGTACCTCGAGTACGTGCTCCACGCTGACAGCTTTGTAACCACTGGGGCCGCACCGACGACACTGAAGACGGAAGACGACCTTGATACTCCGTATGAGCCTTCTACGAACCTCGAAAGCCTTAAGGAAGAGGCTATCGTAGAAGTAGTTGAGGTCTCCGATGTAGACGATATCCCAGGGACGGTTGAGATTCCGTCAGAAGATGCCTCATCTCGAGATGTCCACGTCGTTAGCATGTTTGGAGTACCCAAAAAGACTGCTGCATCGATCGAGCATGCCGAGAACATCGATGTGACACCGATAACCGAGGCCAAGTCGATTGGAGAGCTGGTAAAGAAAGTTAGGAGGAAGTTCAGCAAGAAGTGGATGGGGATACACGGCGGGTCACTCCGAACGAGTGGAACGGCCCTCGTATTCTAAGAGATTAAAAGGTACTTCGCGCTTGGGAATATGTATAGGTATTGTTTTGGTTATTGTTTAGCCGTTTAGCCAGTTGTTTCAATTAGCATTGATATAATGAAATTATGATTATGAACTTTTCCACATACAGTCTCATGATACTGATAAAGGTGAAGGGTTGACAATCGGCTTCTGATAGAGGTACCTGCCTAACACGTGGTTTCAATCCGAAGGCTGGGTGTCTTGCTGTAATGATGTCGCTCGATATACTTGACCGAAGCCCTCTTGTGTTTATAGCTTCCTCTTGGCCTTTCGTCGCCGATCCCAGTCCTGGTCCCAGCCATTGTCATCATCATCGTCATCATCATCATCACCGCCGCCATCCTCGTCGTCACCCACATACCCATCTAGACCGTTGTTCTCGAGGAAATCTTCAAGAAGGTCAGCTACCTTCTCATTATCCATATCCGCGAACGCCGAGTGCGTGCTGCCCTTGAGCCCCGCATCCTTGCCGAGGAACAGGAGCTGCGCGTTGCCGCCGTACATGTTGATGAGCTGGGCGGCCTGGCGCGACTGGCGCAGGAAGGGGAACGACTCGTCGCGGTGGTCGCCCCAGATGAACTGGACGGCGTCGAGGCGGGCGAGCTTCTTGAAGTCCTCGAGCGGCACCACGAAGGGCCCGAAGGGGCCCCCCGCCGTGACGTTGAGGTTGTCCGGGTACACGTAGCCGTAGCCCTCGTAGGCGACGACGGCGCGGATGTTGGTCGAGTTGCTCTTGACCACGGTCATCAGCGCGCGCAGCCCGCTCGCCGAGTTGCCCAGGTACACGACGCTGTCGCCGAGGCGGCCCGAGTCGGCCGCGACGGCGGCCGCGTGGGACTGCAGGTGCACGTTGTCGACCGTGTCGATCTCGACGTAGCGCGAGCTGGTCGCCTGCTGCCACGCCTCGCCGTCCGCCGTCGGGAACTGCGAGTCCGGCCAGAAGTTCTTGAACGAGGGGCCGAAGTTCCACGCGACGAAGTTGCCCTGGTCCCGGTACGACGGGTAGTAGGCCGAGGCCTCGCAGCCCCAGTTGGCCCGGCCTACGCGCGGCCCATCCCACAGATACACGGGGTAGCGCCGGCGGAGGAACTTGTCCTTGTAGCCCTCGCCGCCGTCCCATCGATTTTGCCACACCTGCGTGCTGGAGCTGTGCCACATGACGATGCTTGTCTTGCGTGGCCTCCACTGTAGCCTCCGCTTAGTACTCTTAATTTTCAGACAGTCGTTAAGTAACTCAGGGGAGTTGTGAAGAGTTTCGGGTAAGGCAAGATAGCTGTCTGCGTATGGTAGGTACGAGGAGGATACTATCCTGTTGCGGCTTTTGAACTACATCTGTCTCCTTTTCCCACTCAGTGGCCGTGGCCGTGCCCATGACAGTCATCAACTCCCATGTCTGTAATACCGTGGAGCTGCTCAAGCAAGAAGAGAATAAAGCAAAAGAAATAGGGAAAAAAAATAAGAATAAAGGAAAGGAAAGCTGAACAACATCAGGAACTACTCACGGGAATGAAATACTCCATATATCCATGGTCGCACGAAAGCGTCGCATTAGGGAAGATAGGACTGTTGATAATCCTACCGCCTACGGTGAAACCTCCAGACCTGTCTAGAAGGATGGGCCGTCTAGGTCGTTCTTGATCGTCAGGAGCAGCGCTCCTTACCGTCACGGCCAAGAGAGCAAGCAAAGTACCAAAGACTAACATATCTGACTAGCGCGTACGCTCCCGGAGACAAACCCCATCTGCTATCGCAAGGGCATCCGCGATATATACACTCAGGAGAGCGCGACAAGTTGTGCTCTGTTTCTTGTCATTCTGCTGCGTAGCTTTACAACTGCCGAACCTGCTACAGACCGAAGAAAAGGGCTCATCTTCCTACTGGTTCATGAAAACCACACTACGTGGAATCGCGAGCTTACCAAGACCTTGGGCGAGGTACGTACTCCGGTAACAATTCAGCCGCCAGGATCTGCAGCCCCAAAGATTCTCCAGAATCTGGGGTAAAATTATTGGATTTAAGAGTTCTAAGAGGTCCAGAGGTTCCATGCATGTCCTATGCAGCGGTTGTGTATATACACCTGCAGCTATCATGGATACATATATTAGGACGGGGTATTACATCCCACGATACCTCCCATGACGCTACCCCAGTCACGCAAATAGTGTCCTCGTAGGGTTAAAGTAATCTAGTGAGTGAATGAATTGCATTACCTAGCCTAAAGTCGCTCTGCCTCACTACGAGGTCGCTGAGTTGCATGCCATACAGAGCAAGAAGATTTGGAGCAGGTGGGTCATCTTATCCCCTGTCTTACATTTTGCCGTTCTCGTGAATTCGTGAGGCAGAGAAACACCCCAAACCTCTTGGCCCTGCATCGAAGGGGTTGGTTACAGTGACCGCAGCCGTTCGTCCGACAACATTGCATGTCTAGAATGTCATGGGATGGCTGACACCTTCCACTCTGGTACTCGGCGATAACCTAGCCACACCAGACTTACATGCAACTCGACTCCAAAATCACACACCGTGCCTTACTGATTATACCTACTTAGCACATTTTCATACAGCTTGAGCAGGGAGGGACCCGATAATTGGGTAGAACGTCAGCGTAAGGTGTAAACGAGGTCATCATTCAACTGAGCTGGGCAGACCACGAGCTTGCTTCCCATGCCTGGATCCAAGTCCTGTTTAGAGACCTGTACCTTATCTAACTGGTTTCCGTTGACTATAGCTAGGTCCCACATGTCTTACTTAAGATAAGATCATGGTTGCTGGTTTGGTTTAGACTCAGAAACATGTCCACATCCGGCAATCCCCTGCCCAATAGCGCGATCTTAGGCGATGCCGATCGTTGTTAAGCTTGTCTTGGAGCTTATATAGGAGGTAGCTTATCCACGCATTTGTCTCCAACTTAGACGCATCTGGTCAGTGAAGCGATACATTCAACTATTACCAAGGAAGGTTCGATATGCCGTCGACTTGAAAATAAAACCCAGCGAAAGTCTAAGTGACATGACCTGAGAATTGGATATGTATCTTCAGTCGACCAGGAAGACACATGGTATGAGAATAGGCATTGCTTAATATATTCTACAAACATGTGTAGTGGAATAAGTCCGAGTAGTCACTTGAAGCTTCATCCTGTGTGAGACCTCAATATACCGTTTCAGAACAGGCGACCAATCACCTCTACAAATAGAGAACAGACACTGCCTTCTTCTCTCCCTTAAACAGCCACACTTATCCATAAGCTACATATCGTCGGTGATACTAATTTCGTATTCCCAATAGCTTCACTTTGGGACTAAACCCTACCAAGGTGCCGGTAAATGACTTTATGAAAAGGGGCTGGCACGACAGGCTTAACCCTTACGGGGACATTGGTCTCCTTATCACTACGTTGTCGGTCCTCTACCAGCCTCGACCGGTGGATGACATATAAAAGTTCTATCAACCCCTTATGTGAATCCCGATAGCCCTTAACCACGATCACGATCACGATCACACCACCTATAAAGCTACTACCTGAGCTTGACAACCCGTCCACAGCATACCTATCAAGATGCAGTTCGCCATCCTCCTCTTCGGCACGCTCGCTGCCCTCGCTACCGCCAGCAGTACGCCCTCGTACCCCAACCGCAAGCCCGGCACCCTGCGGCCCCGCCCCATTGACAACTTGTGCTCCGCGGCGGACCACCCTCTGTGCTGCCAGACCGACATCGACGGCATCGTCAACCTGACATGCGAGAGCCGTGGGTGAACCGCTTTCCCTTGTGTGATATGTGTGCACGCCCCTGACCTTGAGATACCTATCTAGCCTCCGAGAACCCGAACTCGCTGGGAGAGCTGTCCGAGATCTGCGCTAGGACCGGCCTGACGGCGCAGTGCTGCGCGCTCCCGTTGATAGGCGATGCGCTTTTCTGCACTGCCGTATAAAGGTCGGGGTGGTTGGTACTATGCACCGGGAATACAGGGACCACTAGGTAGTGAGAGGGTTCTTCTGGGAGGGATTCAACTTAACATGTATAATTCTTATAACCAGCGTCTAGCCGATGCTCTGGGCAGTTTTGTATTCATGCATTGCTACTTTCGTGGGACATTCTCACTCATACCTATTCATACGTCCTCTACCTACTCATTGCCCGTCTTTCCGGACTCCTCGCGCCCGAGCTTTTTCGCCACCCACTGAGCACCGTGAGAGGCTACGACTCCTCCACGGACGATGCCATTCAACACCCCCACAGCATAACCACCTGCTCCGGCGCTCTGGAAGAATGCGAAGGGGGACGCGGCAGCTATGGTGCCGCCCATGGAAGACTGAGCGGCGGCGGCGGCAGTTCCTGTCACACCGTTAGTGCGCGACCAAGAGTCTGGGGTGTAATTAGCTCAAGCGTAAACCTACCACCGCCAACTCCAGCAGCGCCGAATCCAAGGACGTTCACCACGGGACCCCAGAGCAAGGCCGGCGCGACCAGGAGACCGACCTTGGCGCCGTCCAGGGCGGCGTTGCGCAGGGTGCCGCCGGGGTCGCGCTGCAGGTTCTCGCCGGTGTTCTTGGTCCACCTGCCGGCGCCCTCGAGGACGTGCTCGATGCCGTTGCCGACGTGGGACACGGCGGTGGCGAGGTGGGCCGCGGGGTTCTCCAGGAGCCCGGGGAGCGGCGGCGTGTCTCCCTGCCCCCAGGTGCCGCCGCCGGGCGGCTGCGAGCCCTCGCCGAACTTGACCTTGCCCAGCTCCGCGTTGATGTCCTTGCCCGCCTGCGTCAGCCAGCCGCTGGCGGCGCCCGAGGCGATGTCGAGGTAGTGGTTGGGCGCCTCGAAGATGGTGGGCCACTTCTGCTCGTCCTTTTCCTCGCCCTCCCCGCCCTCCCCGCCCTCGTTTGCGTCGTCGGTGCTGGGTTGCGGATTGAAGAGGTTCTCGATGCCCTTCTTCGCGATGTTCAGATGGAACCCCGGGTCCTCGAAGATCGTGGGCCAGCGAGGCCCTTCGGCGTGGGGAGGCATGTCGGCGATGGTGAGACTCAGGATGCAGAAGAAGGGAAGGAGTGTGTTGGTCAGTTGCATCACCGTCTTGGATACCGTAGGAGGTAGGTAGCGGGATCAGACTGAATAAATTCTAGTTGATGCCCGTTTGCGCCAAACGAGAACAAGGCGGCTGCTGATGAAACGGCGGGATGCACGTTTCGCAACCTGTGACTTCCCGCCGCGTTTCGGCATCTCATTCGACGGCGGTTGCTGCCGACTCCGCCTCCGTTTGTTGCCCAAGGCACATACACAGGTATGGACTTGATGTATCACATTTGGTAGATGCCGAAGAGGTCGAGCCTTGAAACACCATTGCGCGACGGGCTTCGCTACCTAACGATATTCTATACTATCCATTTCTAGCATCCCAAGGAACTGACAGGTAGCAATTGTTTTCGCTTTTCATATGTCCGATGGATGCTTCTCGCACACGAGTATATCCGGTCAGCGTCTATTAATATTCTCAGGCAGCGAGCCACCTCGCAGGGACGCCGTTTGGAATGCATTGCCTCGCGATACATTGTCATGCCGTCAAGGTATTGATATGGATGTGTCGAGCTCCTGGTTGTTCTTGATAAACTCTACCTATCAATTCATTGTGGTGGTACCTGGTCTGCTGGTATTCTAGGCAGGCAGGCAGGCAGCCAAGACTCAAAGCGTGACCCCCTGCCGGACCTGGTCAGCTCGTCGTCGATAACCGCGTATGATTCCCAGGCTCCGATTACCACCGTCGTAGTAGAAAATAGATACGAAGTTCGTATATCCCAGTCATTTAGGACTGTTGAGAAGCGGATACTGTTGAAAATGCTATTGAAAATGCGATTGCCAAAAATAGAGGACGTCTCCAGCCCGAAGAACGCACGCGGCGGTTGCCTACCTCTAGGTCGGTAATGCAGTGGCTGAGTGGCTGCTGGATGTCCATATGTAGGTGCTTACCTGATGTTGCAGGTAGCTGAAGACTTCCGCAATGACTACCTACGTTTGGCATCGGGATTAGGCAGTTCGCAGTGACACGATTGCCTAGGTACGGCTGGAAGAGCTGCACGTTTCCCAAGGCAATGCAAACTACATCTGTATTACATCTGTATGCGACAGTGCTGCAACTGACTCCTCAAGATGGCGGTCTATCGGATCCTTCACCCGGCAATACGGTTAACCCATTGGAGTTCAGTGTGTTGATACATGCAATCGGTGAAGAGGTCACATTACAGTAGTTATCCTAGTTATTAGATAGCCCTAATATTAGATATTTACCACTTATAAGATATTTTTTTTTGGAACGCTGTTTTTTTGATAGCTTATTAAATAATTAAATATTAAATATTTTTTAGCTTAAATATTTTATAATAAAAGTAT
>JWIU01000100.1:840976-900530 GCA_000966885.1 Xylaria sp. JS573 | reverse complement strand
GACGCGGCGGACGCGCCGCGCCGCGTACGCGGGCCACGGCGCCAGGGCCTCGCGCCAGCCGAGCCGGGCGCCCGCGGGGTCGAGGACGGCCTGGTCACCGGAGGAGGAGGAGGAGGAGGAGGACAGCGTGACGCGGAACACCTGGTGCACGTGCAGCGTGTTGTACGTCTGCTTGTGGCTGTTGAGCCGCCGGATCGCGCGTGCCGCGTTCTTCGGGACGAACTCGACGATTTCGGCGGATTCGCAGGCCGCTGTTAGGTAGGTTAGGCACGCATTAGCATCTATAACGGAGAAGGCACACACTTGGGTCTGATCTCTCGGCTGGACTGGCGCGTGCGCCGTGGGTATGTTAGGTTAGGTAACTTACGTCCTATGAGTAGCTCGAGGAGCGATAGGGCAACGGTGGGCATCTCCCTGCACGCGCCGTTGAGCGACTCGGCGAGGGCGTGCTCTTCGGACGGGGCCAGGTACTTGGGGAACTCCCAGATGGCGTGCTTGCCCTGGTAGGTCCTCGCCGCACCGCTGCCGCACTCCACGGTCATGACACCCTCCCACCTCCCCTCCCCCTCGGAGACTCTGACCACGAGGCTGCTGGAGCATTTGAGGGCGTAGTAGGTGATGACGTCCTGAAATATGCATGAGGCGCGGTGGAGCTTCTGCCAGGCGTGACAGGACGTCTTGTGCTCTTTCCAGTGCGCCACCTGGCATTCTCTTCCGCAGTACAGAGTGGCGTATGTCTTATGGCCGTCCATGCTGATACGGCAACCGGCGCATTCGTCTGTGGCGTTCTCCTTCCCGCAACCAGCGCAGGTCTTTGAGGGGGGGTAGTCGGGTAGTCGATCATGAGAAGCCGAGGGCACATTAGTTGAGGGCTCTTGATCTTGTTTAGAAAACGGCGTGTCCTCGTCCTTTGCACCCATAGCCACCCAGCGGTAGTACCGGAGCTGCTGCGCCTTGGTGCTGTTGTCATCCCCTGCGACGCCCTTCTCTATCGCTAAAGTGGCGAGCCTGGTGGCAAAATCGGCCATAGCCACACGACATTCTACTGACACATTGGCAGCTTCAACCAGGTAATCGCTGTCAGGATCTGCGGACTGCTTGGACTTGGAGTGCGCGAGAAAGTTAAGCAGAACATAGTGGTAGTGGGAACATAGCTTCTCGTCATCCAGTGCGTGGTAATGAACATCCGGAGCCGGCAAATCGTCAAACAAGGCTTCAACCGGGTCGTCTCTTGGGTCGGTTGGAAGGCGTTGAATCAGCTCTCGGAGTTGCTCCATCGCTGCTTGATGCTGATGCGGTGGTGAGCTGTTGTTTACGAGTTAGTCTTTTGTAACAAATGGTGACGGCGCGCCCAGCAGCCCAGTGGTAATCACTGTACCAACCACCCGCTAAGGGTCGCTTCTTAGGGGGCCTGTCCCAAAAGGGTGCCAGAATATTCAGGTCGCTACCGAATATTCTATACTGAACCATATACCTCAGGGTCCACGCCGTGGCGCCGTGACGTGACACTGATGCCGATAGTAACCACTAGGGCTGGGGGACGAAAAGGGCAATCAGAATGGGAGCTATTAGCCTACTTACAAGTAAAACTTTTTGAGTCCAAACGCTGTGGTTGGGACTTTTTGGGGAATTTGGAAAGTGAAGGTGTATGTATGTAAGTAGGTAGTTGGCTGGTATGTACTGATAGTTTTGAACCCAGCAGGTACAGGCCAAAATGCCGAGCAACTATGATATGTGGATGAGAGCCATTCACTAAGTAACGTCTCTTCCTTATGTGCCATTTTGAAAACTTTTTTGCTGAGACCTAAATCACTTTCAATCTTTACATTTCGTTTCTCTTTTACCTGCAGGCAGTATTAATTCCTGGCAGCCTCCAAGCCCATTCGAAGTTCCTTCCTGAAATACCCAGGCAAACAGCATATCAGTTTTCTCATCTCTATTCATCCATGGAACACCCGCAACAGGGTAAGAGAATGTCAAAGTTGCTTATTACTAGGCTACACAAACCCAGGAAGTTATAAAGCATGCGCCAATCTAGCTAATCTTTACAGAAATACTTGTCTGATTTCTACATGGACTATACAATACAATACAATTCAATAGGATTTTCGAGATTAATCGGGAGTGAGCAAAAAAAGACATCCAGCAACATAGAACGGGTTTCTACCTAACTTAGGTGACTATGCTCAGTACTTCCATCAAGCCGAAAAACTAGTTGAATCGATCTGGACGAAATTGTTTTAATTTAGATCAAACCAATGATCCCGATAAACTGCTTCAAATTAAGTCTCTATTGTTATTTGGTTGTATATCAAACAATTCACTAAACGTGAACCAACAGGGGCAGAAACATGTTCTGTGAGAAATAAATCTATGGAATAGTAGTCTGTTTGGACTAGTTGCACTAGCACTTCATAGTACCGTAGTAGGCCAGAAACTAACGAGGTACAGTATGCCAGTTGTTGAAGCCCATGGTCGATATAGGACGAAAATCACTGAAACATCCATCCATATATTATGCGTCATGGAGTTAAAGGATGTTGTCCACAATTTATATGGTAACCGGAAGCCATCCTGAAGGTCGTTCCTATTCACCTACCAGTAATTGCTTCATGCTCGGTTGGGATAACTCCCAGCTAGGAACAGTACGTCAGCTGGTTTTGGTTCTTAATGTCCTGGAAATAAGCCAGGACAGCCCTAGACGATGGGTGTCCTCGGTCCCAAGAACATCGAGGTTGGAAAAGAAAAATTGTTTGCGTTGAACGGATTTGTGGAAGGCGAGTGTCACAGGCACTTGGTACAACCGGCCACAAGTATTAGAGCCTGGGAGGTGAGCAAGATGCCTGGTGCTTCTGTAACCTGTCGACTTATATCTGTCAGGAAGCGCATCTTGGCCACGCCGAAATTCAACACTTGATCATTGTCAAGATGATATTTCACCATTTCTCAATCAGAGTGTGAAACGGAAAATTGATTGGGAAATCTGGCGAGGGGAAAGGGTTGGAGAAATTAGCCGACCCCCTTGAAAGATGGTAATTACAGCGAGAAAACGTCGCAGGGTAGTGATTAGTAAGCTTATAGATAGACCTACACCCCAATCCTGCCCCAATCGGCATAGCTCCATGCAGTTCGTATGTGAAAAGCAATATTGGATTAATGCCTATGCACCCTTGCTCTTCATCTCTGCAGACAGGAGGCAATATTCCCGAGAACTTAGGTAGGCAGGTAGCCATCAAGAACGGACCATGTATGCTCGCAGGATCTCTACGGACCGGTGACAGTCACCTGCTTGACGACGTATATAAGGGGTATGCTGGGTATCGACTCATCGAAGGACAAGCACCCGTCGTCATTGATCGACCACACCACACCGACGTCTCTACGGGTGCCCAACTTGGTGCCCTCGCAGATCCAGATCGAGTCGTCGGCGGCGCGAAGGTGGGCGTAGGTCTCGGTGAACAGCATCATGGCGCGCTCGTTGGCCCCGTGGACGTGCTCGTACGTGGCCACGACGCGGGGCTTGGCGAGCGGGCTCTGGATGTTCTCGGTGTGCATGACGATGTAGACGGCGTTGCCGGGGGAGGAGGAGGACGCGGCTACCTTCGACGCCTTCCGTAGGGCCTCGAAGATCGCCGGAGGGAAGAAGGCTTCGATTTCATCACGGCCTAAGGCAGGCACACTTTAGGGGACGAGCACTCTTTCGGCATACACACGTACTTACTGGATTTGACACCGCCCGCAGAAGACACAGGCTTGCGACCCAAGTGCTCATGGCCGGTGGATGCTCCGTCGTAAGTCATTCTATCGAGTCAAGATCAGTTCTACCTAGTATAAACCGTCAGAAGATGCACAATTTAAGCTGGGAAAATGTAACAGTGTCGATGCTGGTTCAAACCACGGATACCTTTATGTGATTCTTCTGTGATTTCGAAGAGAGACCGAAGCAGAACTTGCAGAGAATGCCACACAGTAGGTACTTGTAAGGGGTTCGTTGGTGAAATATGGAGTGGTTTACCTGTAATTTAAAGATGTTCATGGGCGGAAGGAACTGTGACGAAGTGTGCTTCTGAAACCGACATTTCCCTTATTAGATATGACTAGGAGTATTTACTCCGTGAATGGCCTCTTCTTAGGTTATGTACCTGGGTGCAGGCCTGATTTGACTTTACCCGTTGCTTCATCAGGGAAGGTACGGCGGTCAAGAAGATATTCATTCTACACTCTGTCTCATGAATCTAGGTAGGTACTTCACACATATACTAGGTAGGTAGGTCGTGGATGATATGGATAGCAACCCAAAATCATGTTCTCTTCATTAGATCGCAATCCACGCTACCCTAAATAGAATGAGCTCATCATTTGTAGCTGCACCTGAATTGTTACCACGGAGCCCATCGCCTTGAGTGAATATCTAGCAAATTTACATTTGCCCTACGTATGCTACATTCAACTGGATTGTTCCCCTATACATCTTCAAATTCCTATGGTCAGAGTGTGCGAGGTTGTTGGACACGGTAAGAAATTTCTACCTACCTAGGTAGTTACTGCATCCAGAGCTTGACCCTCGAGGGATTATATGTAGAACACCCGTAGGGAAGGAGTCCGAGGAGGGATCGGAAAGTTTCACTACGGAAGATACAAACCATCTATTGATGGAATAGATATATAGTTATAGCTATTTGAAGATATGAAGATACTAATACAAGCAGTAAGTGCGTTGTAAGAATATATAATGCATATTAAGGGAAATGGGGGGAAATGATTTAGGTATACAAGTAAGCCGATGCTACATTGATGTAGTATCTATAACGTACGTGAGCGAAGTATACTTAAGTATTGAAGACTTTACGCGGGTACATGTAGGCGATGGGGAATGTGAAAGTATCCAGCACAGTCAAGGAGGCTGAATGGGAAAACAGACCAAAATCGACTCTAAAACATAGGCAACCATGATGATTGATTTTTTTTTTTTTCAAAACGGCGAAACGCCATAGGTGCTATTGCCCAATCAATATGGATCACCTTTATACATTATCAGGTATATGACTGCCCTAACTGGCATCCATTCGGGCAACTCACGCTGATACGCTCGTAATAGCCCGTATGGATGAATTCGTAATCTTGCAGCTACCTAACTTGGTAGTCACTTTTGAATCACGGTTTGAGGAACCTAAGTATAATTAGACGGGTAGAGTCCATGTTTTATTGATAAGAAATCTCAGTCCTTCGACCGATGTATCCAACAATGGCTACCAGGTACCTGTAACGGAAATCCAGTTACGGAGTAGGCATTGTAGTCCCGATGTCCTTCATATCAACCGTGTATCTTCATTCCCTTCATTTCCCCTTGCTTGAGCTGCCGCTTGCCTCACCATACTTCTTGCCTGTCTTTGCCTGTAATTTCTGGTGTTGTTCTATGTTCGCCAGGATCTTGGCGCCGGCCTTCTGGGTTTTGTCGTGAAGTCTTACGATCCGTTCATAGGATTCGACTCTCCAAAGTGGAGCACCGTGAGG
The DNA here is from genome assembly GCA_000966885.1 of Xylaria sp. JS573. Classification (NCBI taxonomy): domain Eukaryota; kingdom Fungi; phylum Ascomycota; class Sordariomycetes; order Xylariales; family Xylariaceae; genus Xylaria; species Xylaria sp. JS573. Next base: position 895,016 of record JWIU01000100.1, on the reverse strand, counting down.
AGGTCGCATCTTCTCCAGTTCGCTGCGGGATGCGTTGTTTTGTTTCATAGTGTTGAGAACGGATTCGTATTGATCAGGTGACATACTCGAGATATCCGCCCCCGTGGCTTTCGAGCTGCTGTGTGATGACGGCATGGTGATTGTGATTGTATGTAGGTAAGGGTTGTATTGGAGAAGATCTGATGGCTTGGATAAGGCTGGAAGTAGATGAGGAAAATAGGAGAAGGACATATCCCTATTTATAATAAATTTCAAGGGCGTGAGCATCTCCTGTGGAGGCTAATATCTGTTAGCCGCCAGTTTCCCCCTTAGCAAACACCCGAGTCGCTTCCATAACCTTTGCCAACAGCCGAGCCGGAAGATCCGAAGGACCACTGCATGTTCTAACTCCATGCAATGTGAACCACTAGACATGTTTCTAATACCGTTGTGACGCATGTGTGTATTCGACGGGTGGAAACTACCCGACTACAGGGAGAACATGAGTGAAGCCGGCGTTGACCGAGTCGGTGAGTCATCTAGCGAACGTAAAATCAGGATGGGGAAGTGCCGGAGTAGGTACAAGAAAAGCACAAATCCTAACGACGAGTGAGCCGACTGGCAAACATATCAACACAAAAATTGGAGTTTCTAGAAAGTCTTGAGGCACGGTCGTGATCTCCAGCTCCTAGCCGTGTCTGGCGGGAAGAGACAAGCAAAATGAGTAGGTATAATTGCACGTGTGTGCTTGTAGCTTACTACAGCTCGACCATACCTACTCCTTAGGCTGATGATAGTGAGTGGGCAGGATCTATCTGTATGTCTCTGTTATCCGACGGGTTTGCTGGGTTTCTCAACAATATCAGCTTGATTGGCACAAGATCACACGAGGCATGGGCATAGCCCCGGCGGCTGGGCGCATGGGAAAGGTAGACAGAACCTGCCAAGAGCCTCACGGGACATACCGACGCATGCCTATCCAATGTAATAGGGGGCCGGCTTGTCTCAGCCATTCTGCCCAAGCGTATGACAAGACAACAAGCGGTGGCTTTTTGGGCCTATTGCGCCTGCACTGAGCTGGCCATTCGAAGGGGCGTTGGCGTTGATTGCTGTATTCCTTGACCATGTTGCTTACGGAGGTACCTAGCCTAATATCGATCTCACCTACCTACTCACCCTCGCGTCAGGTGTGTGCAACATGTGCAATCAAGGATGGAAGCATGGAACAAAGGGACTGACTGGACTTGACACTTCCCGACTGGGTTTGATGGATGCAGTACCTACCTAGGTCTGGATGTACCTAGGTAGGTACCTATGGGTAGCAACATAAATGCAAGACTGCACGCTTCACACCCCTGCATCATATTGATCACATAAATCCGATTGTTTGTATGTTTTATGAGACTTTACTGAAAGGCATATAGGTAAACTTGTTGTAGGTTCGATCGGGCACCACCTAGGATCATGTACCTACGGTATGTACTCCGCAATTTCAGGGGAGCTGCATGATGATCCATCGCAGCCCATGCAAGCCGGCCGGGACGACAGTGACTGTGATAAGCCCCACGTTTTGGCGATAAGCACATTGTCCCACCAAAAATTCCAGCTTCGCACCACACGCACAAGTTGAACTTTCCCACGTAACCTCGAGCGAACCTACCTGTATCTCACTACTTGGCGTTGCATTATCTTACTTTCACAATGCCTTGACTCATCTATCTACCTACCTACCCCCTGCATATCTCTTCCGTCCCAAACTGAGACCACCCTCGCACACCCCGAAAATCATCCACGCACCCGAAGACACGATGGAGATCGACTCCGCCAGCACCACACCACCACCACCACCTGGACGGCGGCGGCGCTGCGGGAGGGGGGGGGGGCGGGCCGGGCCCGGCGCGCGCGATCCACATGTCGATCAAGAGCGCGGGCGCGGGCGGCGGCGGCGAGCTGACGACGGAGACGATGGTGGACCGGCTGCGGGTGGTGCAGACGGAGCCGTGGACGCGGCTGAAGTACGAGGACGACGAGAGCGCCAGGGCCTGGGACATCTTCAGCAACAACCTGATCTACGCGCGGGCCCCGGCGGAGTCTGGCGCGTCCTCCTCCTCCTCCTCCAAAGGCGAAAAGGACGGTCCTAAGGTCAAGGATAGTAAGGGCAAGGGCAAGGAGAAGGAGAGGGCAGCGGCCGGGTCAGAAGCGGTGTCGCCGCCGCGGTTAAGAGGCCAGTGGGGCGACGACGAGTTCCTGAAGGCGATCAGCGGGGTGGATAATCACGATGGCATAAAGCCGGACGGGGACGACGCGCTCGAGGTCAAGGAAGAGGTGCCTGCGGAAGCTGTGAAACCCACCGTGTCCAAGGCGAAGGGCAAGGCCGCTGGCGCTGCGCCCAAGAGGGCTCCAAATGCAAAGGGCAAATCTGTCGCATTTAAAGGCACGGCAATGGAGATCGACTAGTGCAGCTCGGATTTCCTTACAAAGAAAGCCCTTCTAATATCGTGGGTCATATTGCTTGTATATATGTACATGTCAAGAGAATCTGGGACGAATCACTGAAATACAATTAATTTGCCCAAACATTCAGGCTACTCTATACGGCAAGCGAGCGTCACAGATACAAGGTAGATGAGGGAACTACCATCGCGGGTTTCATGTAATTTTGTGTTGATCTTCTGCTTTTACGTAACGTTTGTATGATCACCTATGTTGACGACCGCACTGCGCTTACTTTCCAGATCCTGTTGTCAATTCAGCCGGGGGGTATCAGGTGAAATCACGCAAATTGCAGTGAATTCCAACGACCTCTCTTAAAATAGAAGATGCCAACCAGTAACTATTCGCCATGAATCCCTTCATGCCGGCCTTCTCTTTTAAGCCCCGTCATGAGGAATTAGCAGTAGCTCTCTCGGAGCCCACTCCTGTGGTTCATCCCGAGTTAAGGTGACTTCTGAAAACTCTCAGAAGTCAGAAAAGTACACTGCAGAACCTTCCGTTGATTGTTGCCTATTTCAACAACTCGACGTCAAGGCCTATCGATCGCATGAATAAGTTGACACTGTCAAGACGCTCTTTCGCCATATCAGCTGGTAGAGTCTTCGACAAGGCAACAGTATCCATGACACGATCCTTCACAGCGAGAACAAGTCGTTGCTGTTCATCCGGGCTAGCCCCAATACCGATCGCGGCAAGGAATTGCCACACGTAGATGTCTTCTCCAGATGTCACAGTACCGGGGAAGATATTAGGGAGTGTCGGTTCTAATACATTGAAGAATCGGTTGAAAGCGGAGGTCCTAGCAATGGGGTCAGCTAAGTATATCACGTAATCATGGCGATACTCACCATTGCAGCCAAGACTGCTCGTCAGCCTCTCCGGCTTGCTTGATAAGCTCAGCCCGGCTGAGGATCATGGTCAATATTGAAACGCCAATGCGAGTCCGTGCGACAAGGTCCACGTTTAAGTTCTGGGTGATAAGTCCAAGCACACCCGTGACGATATGGAGCTCCGATTCGCCTAGGAGAGTTATCAGGCTAGGCATAACCGCCATTGAGAATAGCTCAATGCTTTCGCGGGCAGCAGCGTTGAGGCTGATTGGCTCTCCCGTCTGTACTTCCGCGCCTCGTACAACGTCGAGCTGATCGAGGTGGATGACAATCATGGTCAAGATAGTTGTGCGCTGCTCGCGAGTGAGCTGTCGGAACACGCGGGGCATGGCTTTCTTTCCCTTCGGATAAGAGAGAAACGCGATAAAAGGGTGCACGGTTGTTGCCCCAATAGGTTCGTGGACTTTGAGATCGTTCCAAAGCTCCGCATTCAGCAGATGTAGCTGTGCCTGCTGTCCAAGAAATTCTTCAGAAGGGTTACCGCCATTCGGCGGGGGTGGAGGCATATTGCGCGAGGTGTCCTCCATTTTCATAAGCGTGACGTAGACGGCCTCAATACCCCGAAGAGTTGCCTTCTGGTCGGCACTATCGGCAGTCGCATGGGAGCGATGCCCGCTGCCTGGGCGGTTGGTATCGGTCCCGCTTTCGGTGCGCTTGATGTTCAGTAAAGGTTTCGGTGTCTTCGCATTGCTGAACGAGATCTTTCCCAAGCTACCTTCGATAACAAGCTGCTTATTCTTGGGCTTGTTCTTGGCCGCTTCTACCGCACGCTGAACCTGCTGTTCCATACGTTGCATGTGGTTCTCTGGACCACGCCCATGGCGCCTCATGCCACCATGACGAGTGCCCGTCTGGAATAGGTAGGTCTGGGCGAAATTGTTCAGGGGCTGATTGGGATTGGGTCGCTGACCTGCTCGTAAAGAGCTGAGGACTTGGTAGTAGAAATCCTCTGCAAGCGCGGCGTCCGTACCGTGTTCATTCGGGTCGCCAGTGGCCGAAACTAGCTGCTGGAGCTGGATCCTCGTGATGAAGCTCTTATCTTGCGGTGTCATCAAGCCATTATCTTTGGATAGCATATAGATCTTGTGATTGCGTTTTGCCCGTCTCGCCTCAGCTTCGAGAAAAGCCGACTTCTCCTGATCGGACATATGGGAGAGTTGTGGTGCGTGTGCAACGACCGGCGGTTGGCGCGAGTAGGAGTCCTGCGGTCGGTGTGTGGGGTGGGTCGGCATCCCCATTCTTGCAGCGTCTCCCGACATGCGATTGGGATTCTGTAGAATCTGCGTCGGGATGCCCATGGGAGAAGGCTGGTGCTGTTGAGACAGAGGGCTCGGCGCGGCGGGTGCTGCAGACGGTGTGTGCTTGGAAGAAGGGCGCTGCAGGATGGTGATAGGAGATCCAGAAGGCGCGCTTTGCGGCGCCTGGAGATTCTCACCCGGGTAGAAGCCCTGGGGCTGACGGTTGTCGAATCTCTGCTGGCGATAATCGACCGGCTCTTGGCGAGGATACTGAGGCTGTAGAGGTGCCTGGGGTGGCATCTGAGGCTCAGGAATAGCACTGAACGTAGGCTGAGGTTGCGCTTGAACATGCTGAGCCTGAGTAGGAGCCTTTGCCTGTGTTCGCAGTGCCGCCTCCACCTCCTCTAGGCTCATCATCTTTCGTGCTGCTGGAGGGGCTGCTGGTTTGGGCTGGCTCGAACCCGCGGGGGTAGCTGTTTTCTTCGGCGCGGTTCCCCATATCGAGGCATCCACCTGAAGCTCAGATACAGGTTCCGGTTCCTTGTACTTCTCGTAACCACTTCGAGCGGGCTTGGGTGCTGACTGGTAGGCATAATTCGTATTGTAAATATGGGCTGAAGGCGTAGCGGTCGACTTCGAGGCTGGTTTCTGGCGGTTAAACCGAAGATGCTCTTCCTCAATTGCATCGGCAACCTTGGCGGTTTGGCCAAAGAAATCGAAATCCTTGCCAACTTGGGGCCGCAATGGGCCAGCATCCCCACCAAACGTATCGTCGTTGAAAGCATCATCCGTCTCGTCTAACTGATCACCGAGTCCATCATACGTATCATCGAAGTCTAGAACATCGTCCACGTCATCTGCGTCGCGGGAGAGGTCTGCGAACGGATCGTGGGCCTGGCCAAAGCCAGGCGCGGCCGTGTTGTGCCCGGTGAAGCTCATATTGAATGATATAACGGATAACGAACACCCCGCCCTGCTTGTAATCTTCGTCCTCGGCTCGGAAGATGGAAAATTGGGAGTGGGGAAAAATGAAAGAAGCTGACAAGCCTCGTTAGCAAATGTGCGCAAAAATGTCTTACTTGGTTCCTAGCCACAAGAAGAATGGCCAAGAGCCCCGAGACAGACAAAACAACGTGGACTGAAGGAAGATGGGCCGCACAAACACACCAGGCAATTACCAAGCTTGGTGATGGGAGGATATAGGCGCATATGCAATTACTGCAGGGATAAGGGAAGCACTTGACACAGGCCATGCGCCCCAAGGTAAGGAAGTAATGCTGGTGAGGGGAGATTGATGAGGAAGGAGTATCCAGTGGCACTTACAGCTAAGAAAGGTGGAAAACTTGGTGGATGACAACGAAAAAGGGCGACTGAATCATGATGTGAAAGTGAACAACAGATTGAAGGTGGAGGGGTCGCAAGGCAGAGAAATGCAGCGATGCGGGTAATGATATTGCGCAAGGTCTAATATACCGAGATCAAGCTCAAAATCAAGAACCCTGCGGCGCGTTAATAATAATTGACAAGCGGCATGCGACGAAAGAGAAGCAGCAGAAACTTGTGGGAGGAAGATTGACGATGTGTGTCACGAATTGGTTGACGTACGAACTATTCGTGCCTGTCAGTGACGGGATTTGGTGGAATTGGAATCTTGGGCTATGGCCCGATGTACCTAACCCCATTGTGGTCAGGTGGGGCACTCATCGCGGGTTAGAATTGATCCCTTGCCGGTAGCACGTGACCTGGGTTCGCAGCACGGGCCGGAGGTACGAGGTACCTGACCTACCTCATGTAGGTACGTACCTAGGCAGGTGCATGACACATGCAACCACCTGCAATGTACCTTCCTCGACCTATGGACATTTAGCTGAATACGCATATATGCATATTTAGGAATGAATTGGCCCGGATAAGTGCATTTACAAGACGGTCATTCTGAATACCTACGCCGCTACGTAGCCTACTCAATGAGAAAACTGTTGTATCCCAAGATCAGTCGCTGTAAAGAGGATCCATGCAACAGTGAAGAAAAGAAGCAGCTTTGTGAGTTGTTTGGGTAATATGTATTCCGCAACTTGCCATGCAGACATCTAGGTACTTAACCATGAAGGCCAACCCCATGTTTCAACCTAGGACTCTTCTTCCTAGACATGTTCTTTATTATGCTTTCTTTTCTCGAGCAGCAACTGCCCTTTTTTCTTGACATCTGAGGATCCCACTGGAAAGTTCTATGTAGGTACCTAATGGGAGAACTGGAAAGGGGGAAGATACCTAGGACCTTCGCATATACGTATTGAGGAGATAGATTACATATGTACTACAGTGAAGTGACTTGCACCCCCTGGGTTGGCTTATACTGTAATGGATGAAAACCACAACGATCGCCAAAGCATATGTAACAAATGTATGATTTAATGAAGACTCCCCTCTTCTATTAGACTAGACTAGATCATACAAGAAAGAATCCAACAACAATCCGTTTACGCTGGTGAGAGGGGAAATGCCCATGCCTTCAAAGAAAATCTAATGCTGTGGTAGTTTATTTGCGTAGGGCTTGGTCTCGCAGCTAGGTGCTTTGGCAGTTAGTGCGTATGTAACACTACTAGGTAGCGGGGTACTATCGCTGGTAACGTTATAGTTGGCGGTACTATTACTCACGACGCAATACTTTTGTTACGCGTAACTCAATGAGAAGGGCACTACGAATTTAGCGTTCCTCTTGATGAAATGGAAAAGAACCTAGGTTAGGTCTATCTTTCTCATCCATTCCCGAAATAGTGGCTATGACTTCCGTGGCTGAATAGCACGGATTTCTATCGAAGGCAATGCTGTCGTCGAGTCTGTGGTAGACATCCAGTGCGACACAGAATGCATGTGCCTTGGCGTGTGTGGACATCTGTTAGAAGTTGATGCTGTATATGGCCTGTATGTCGCCAGTATGTCTGAACTGGGCATTTGGAGGCGCGATCAACATGGTCGTACATAAGAATTCGAGCATAGGTTTGTCCAGTCCGTACCTAAAGAATACCTAGGTACCTCATAGACTTATGGACATCATGCAGGCTTTGTATTTGAGTTGAACGGTCAATTTAAGTATAATTTAGGGCACACATATCTGTGGCAAACAACGGGAGACTGCATGGCCAGTGTTTCGATTCAAGGTTGATTGGGATCTCCTAGCCCCCTCTAAAGGGGGGATGGCGAAGGAGGAAATACGAACATTTGAAGCATAAAGATATTTCCAAGCCGCAGACCGTCCCAGGGAACGGCGGCTGGGCTTTTGGTTTTCAATGCACCTTTTGATTACCTACCTACCTAGGTACTTAATAGGCTACTATATCTTAGATCTTCCCAGGCGTGCTCGCACATGTAATCTGTACCAAGCGGAATACTACGATATCAGGCCTAAGTCTTCCCCCATGTCCAGGTATCTTGCCGATCTCACCGTACCGCATCTGGCGAAGCCTCAAAAAGATACCTCTGAAATATAGCCTCTGCAAGCCTCCTTGGCTAGCGCGCAACGATGGCTAGGGGGGAAACCTACCCTTAACACCATAGTAAGACGCCTAACCCGTACCATAGGTTAGGCAAGTAGCATTAGGTTTCAAGATTGAAATCCACCTGCCTATGTACCTACTACGCTGCTACGTCGCACGAAGGATTGGGGTACCGAGAACCATCGAAAGACCTAGGTATTTAGCGGCAGCCCTGGAGGTTAAAGTTGCCAAGACCCGTCAGAGACACCCAAGACACCGAATTGCTTCGTTACATACTTCGCAAAAGGGTCCAGGTCCCAGTTGGAAGTTCGACGCCCCCGACGCGCCTGCGCCGCTCTGTGGGGAAAGGTGAGCTGGTTATCAGAGAACATGGCATCAGAAGGCCTCTCATTAGCTGAAATTTTGATGGACCTGTATCCTCCCTGTCAATTTTTCGCCGTGCGATTGAGATCCCAAGGCTACATGTTACTTTGTACATGCTATGTAGTGCGACCTTTGGCTGCCTTGGGGGAAGATTAATAAATCGTACACGTAGGTATGTGCGTCTTGAACCCATAATAGAGCCCATAACTTTTCCGTAACTCGCACTTCGTATTCCCCATTGCCGTCCACTGCCATTCTTCATACCCTGTCTTACCCTGATCGCCTGTCTACGCAGTACCTATCCGCTACGCTATCGGTAGTTTACGTTTTTTCTTTTCTTCTCTTTTCTTCTTCTACCTCTTTCATATCGTTCCTTTCACGATTCTTGCCGTTCCGAGCGCTCCCAACCAAGCCCATGCACGCGAATTGCAATCGCCTGCATTGAGCTCATGGTGATGACTTGACGCCCCTTTGTTCCCAGCTCGACCAGTGAAGACCGTCGTCCTTCCCTTGGTAGCCCCGCCCCCCTTTCGCCAGGGTGAGACCGTCTTAATTTTCGAACGTCTGTTCCATCGCCACAACATTCTTCAAACGCCCAACCTACGTCCGACATCATGGCTGCGGGGGGTACGCGTATCGTGAGATACGTTCTCTTCGCCTTCTTCGTAAGTCTTGTCCCTTGCGTGTTTTGACTACTAGATTTTAAACTAATGCCGCCTACCTCGTACAGTTCCTCGCCATTCTTTATTTCGTCTCTCATTCCTCTTACGAAGGTGTACCACTTAAGCCCGAATCATTCAGAGTCGGCAAGGGCTCGTCGTCGCCCGCGAAGCCCGCAACGCCCGCAAAACCCGCGAAACCAGCTGATGATTTCAACGGCGCCGTATCTGGCTCAGAAAAGGAATGGGACGAGCCGGCCGCCGCCGGCGGCAAACCCGGTAACAGCAAAAGCAAAGGCGGCAGCGCTGGCAACAGCGGCTCGGGGTCAAATAAAGGATTCCCGGCCAAGGGTTCCCCTAAGCAGTATGAGGATTTCTCCGAAGCCCCAATGGCCCTCACACCTTCAGATCCCGGCTGGGATGATTTGATGCGAGTCGCCCCCGGACCTCGTATGAATGCTACATTTGTCACTCTTGCGCGTAACAGCGATATATGGGACATCGCTCGTTCCATCCGCCAGGTCGAGGATCGATTCAACCGCCGGTACAATTACGACTGGGTATTCCTCAACGACAAGCCCTTTGATGCAACCTTCAAGAAGGTCACCAGCTCTTTAGTTTCGGGCAAGACGCACTACGGCGAGATTCCCCAGGAGCACTGGTCATATCCCGATCATATTGACCAGGACAAGGCCCGCAAGGTCCGTGAGGATATGGCACAGCGCAAGATCATCTACGGTGATTCTGTCAGCTACCGGCACATGTGCCGATTTGAGTCTGGCTTCTTCTTCCGCCAGCCGTTGATGAACAACTACGAATGGTACTGGCGGGTGGAGCCCAGCATTGAACTTTTCTGCGATATCCACTATGATCCCTTCCGTTTCATGGCCGAGAACAAGAAGAAGTATAGTTTCGTGCTCAGTCTTTATGAATACGTCGAGACGATTCCAACGCTTTGGGATAGCGCAAAGAAGTTCATGAAGAATTATCCGGAACACGTTGCTCCGGGCAATTCCATGGGTTTCCTGAGCGATGACGGGGGCGAGACCTACAATCACTGCCATTTCGTAAGCACTTGTATCCTAGGCCATAGGGCTCCTTGCTAACTATATACTAGTGGTCCAACTTTGAGATTGGTAATCTTGACTGGCTTCGGTCCAAGGCCTACATCGACTTCTTCGAGTCCCTGGATAAGGACGGCGGCTTCTTTTATGAACGGTGGGGAGATGCGCCAGTCCACTCCGTTGCTGCCGGTCTCTTGCTGAAGAAGGAAGAAATTCATTTCTTCAACGACATTGCTTACTACCACGTTCCATTCACCCATTGTCCCACGGGAGAGAAGACCAGAATCGATCTTCGCTGCCACTGCAACCCCAAGGACAATTTTGACTGGAAGGGATATTCCTGTATGTGTTGAACACTATGCGAGCAACGAGATTTGCATTACTGACCTATCGTTCAAGGCACTTCGAGATACTTTGATATAAATGGGCTTGACAAGCCGGAAGGCTATGAGAACCAGCAAGAATAGAGCGATGAACAGGAGAAAGGGGGAGGAGTCTCGGAACAACTGTACAAGTAGACATCAAGCCTTTGCGGCGGGTTGTCAGATGCATGCATAAGTGGGATAAAAGGGGCATGCCCACTGGGAGATGGTTCGGCGTCCGTGGTGATTCATCGATTCACGAATACCATTTTGTTCATCTGTAGATACTTTTGGGGATGAGCCATGTATGAAATGGTATTGCTGATGTGTTGCATGATGCGTCATCTAGAAATACAGTCCGTAACGGACGCTTTCGGTTTCGTCGATTTACAGCTGAACTCTCACGCCCAAGTTATTACCCGACGCTCACAATTTTTGATCATCACGCTAAGCCCCAACCGATGCCTTCTTCGGCTTCTTCGTGCCATATTTGCTTCTACTGCTCATGCGATTTGCAACACCACCCTAGTGATTATGTCAGCGCAAGTACTCGGGACTTTGTTACAGAAGCATGAAACAAATCATCGGCCCAGAATAGGGCTTAGCCTGAGGGCGTTATATCCTCCTTTCCCCAGCCCTACACACTGGAGTCCGCCAAGTTAGGAGATGGGCCACCCCATACACAGAACCCAGCGATTAATACGGGATAAACAGTGGTGGCGTATGGGGAGAACAGAAGGGTTAAGAAGAAAAGAAAAGGAAAAAAAAATCAACCCACCAAATCCAAAGCGCCCCGGACCAGGTGATACCGCACGCCGGGGCAGTCCTGGCTGCGGCCGCCGCGGACGAGGACGACGGAGTGCTGCTGGATGTTGTGGCCCTCGCCGGGCACGTAGGCGGTGATCAGGCGGCCGCTCGAGAGGCGTATACGCGCCGTCTTGCGCTCGCCCGAGTTGGGCTTCTTGGGCTTCGTGATGCCCACCTTGAGGCACACCCCCTTCTGCTGCGGGCACTGCACGTCCGACAGCGCCGGCGACACCGCGTGCCGCGCCCGCTGCGGCTGCCGGCACCCCTGCGCGCCGCGAACGTAGCAACTCGTTAGCCGGAGTTTGATTTACTTGCTTGCTTGCTTTGATTGTCTACTCGGGAGAGGGGAGGGGAGGGGGAAGGGGGGCATTATTCGTTCGCGATGGGATGGGTGTAGGTGCAATTCAGACGCTTGGGCTTCATCTCAACACGCTGGTCCCGGTCAAGGAATTCAGAAAGCCATGCATGTGTAAAAGCGGTTCATCAACTGCTCGAGGAAATCTCGGGGAGGTATAGAAGGGAGAGCATCGGGGGGCGTACGTACTCGGAGTACCTGGTTCAGCGTGGCATTCGGCGCCGGCGTCGTCGAAAAGGAGCGCACGGGGAGCTTGGGGAGGGCTGTCGGTATCGCTGGCCGCCTGGCCAGGGAGGGCCAGAGAGATCTTAATATCGGCGAGGCCATGGTGTGTGTGTGTGTGTGTGTGTGGTTGACGGCGTTGACGATCCGTGTTCACGATCACCAGAAGCTTGCAATTGACGAGGTTTGCGTTCGCTCGGATGGGGGTCCTCTTTTAGCTGTCAGGTGGCAACGGCCCGGCGACTTACATGGTTCCCGTCCAGCCGTACCCCACGTTCTTCTCTTATCACCTGAGACGGTGAACGAGCCAGCGGGTTTTACCCCCAACGCTACAGCGTTGGCGGCGACGATTGACAGCGAGTTCACATGCCAGCCAGCCACCGACCGAGTGGGGAGGCAGGGAGGCAATAGGATCGAATCATGCACCGGTAGCACCTTTGCAGCCAGGAGGTTTCTATCCTGCCACCGTCCTGACTGTTTCAGCTGATCATCGCGTTTCCCCAAAGTTCCCCATAGTCCCCTTGTTGGCTACCCTCGGCAGAGCTAACCCGCCCCGGCCGAGGCGAACCGCGGGAATGCTGGGGACGTCATGGTATTCGGAAACCTTGGATCTTTGACAAGTTTTGAAATTGTTCTTCACTCGTATACTATCGTTCTACTTGTTGAAGCAACGAAGGATATATACATTCTTCCTTGATCCAATACCTGTCTATCGCTCCCTGAGATCGGGTTTTATGCATCATGTCCTCTTTCGCTAGAGTCCTCCGTCCAGCCTTGCGGCGAGGTGCTGGTGGTGTTGCGAGAGTCTCGTCGCCGCTAAGAAGTTGTAGTAGGCCATCGCAAAGGCTTAATGCCCAACAGTAAGTCTCTTGCGTCTTGTATATCACGACACAGGTCGGATTGACATTCCGGAACCTGTAAGATTAAGGCCACTCTCCGCCACTTCCTGTCGCTTAACAGACATCACCGACATCCCGCCAACGCCCATAACGCACCTGTCAGAAACCGAGGCGGCGATGCAAGAAACGGTATCCAAGTTCGCCAATGACGTGATATTACCCAAAGTCCGTGACATGGACGAGGCCGAGAAGATGGATCCAGAACTGGTAGAACAGCTTTTCGAGCAAGGGCTGATGGGAATCGAGATCCCCGAAGAGTTCGGCGGCGCCGGCATGAACTTCACGGCCGCGATTGTCGGGATTGAGGAACTGGCACGCGTGGACCCCAGCGTCAGCGTCATGGTCGACGTCCACAACACGCTGGTCAACACGGCGATCCTGAAGTGGGGCAGCAACGACATCAAGAAGCGGTTCCTGCCGGCGCTCGCCACCAACACCGTCGGCAGCTTCTGCCTGAGCGAGCCGGTGTCGGGCTCCGACGCGTTCGCGCTCAAGACCAAGGCCGCGGAGACGGCCGACGGGTACCGGATCTCGGGCAGCAAGATGTGGATCACGAACTCGATGGAGGCCGGCTTCTTCATCGTGTTCGCGAACCTGGACCCGAGCAAGGCGCACCGGGGCATCTCGGCCTTCATCGTCGAGAAGGGCGCCAGGGGCTTCGAGATCGCCAAGAAGGAGAAGAAGCTGGGCATCAAGGCCAGCAGCACCTGCGCCATCAACCTCGACGACGTCGAGGTGCCCCGGGAGAACCTGCTGGGCGAGAAGGGCCAGGGCTACAAGTACGCCATCGGGCTGCTCAACGAGGGCCGCATCGGCATCGCGGCCCAGATGACCGGCCTGGCGCTGGGCGCCTGGGAGAACGCCGTCAAGTACGTCTGGAACGACCGGCGGCAGTTCGGCAAGCTGGTCGGCGAGTTCCAGGGCATGCAGCACCAGATCGCGCAGTCCTACACCGAGATCGCCGCCGCGCGCGCCCTGGTGTACAACGCCGCCCGCAAGAAGGACGCCGGCGAGGACTTCGTCCGCGACGCCGCCATGGCCAAGCTCTACGCCTCGCAGGTGGCGGGCCGCGTCAGCGGCCTGGCGATCGAATGGATGGGCGGCATGGGCTTCGTCCGGGAAGGCCCCGCCGAGAAGTACTGGCGCGACAGCAAGATCGGCGCCATCTACGAGGGAACCAGTAACATCCAGTAAGTAAAGTTTACGTTGGCATTGGGGACCGCCGGTTTCGGATCAAGTTGCTGACCACTCCTATCAGACTGAATACCATTGCGAAGCTACTCCAGAAGGAGTACACCTCATAGGTCATAAAGGCATGGCCATTGTGAGGGGTGCTCAGCTACTTTAGTAGCAATTGTCGTCTACAGAGCGGACCGTGTCGCGGGCTATGGGTTTATTCCCGTGTTTGTTTGAACGGCGTTCCTGGGACGGAATCATGATGCAGCCTGTAGCAAAGGGACATATTCCGGCAGCAGCTATCTAGAATATTTAGTGGTTTTCTGAACGTGAACATGGATGATATATATGGCGTCGTCTCATCTCCTTTTTTCATACGTGCGGCACCGGAGGCGTTCTGAGCACGTCAGGTGCCGAAAGAGGAACCGAGGCAGCGATTAGAGCACGCACAGAACGAGCCAACTGAATGCTGACAAGGTACGCAGCTCCGGGTATAAGAAAGGTGATATCTCTTCGCGGGAAGTCCAGGTATTTAAACTAACCCGAGTCTTAAAGCCACGAAGATCGGCACCGTCTTACACGCCACACTGTCCGTAGTCCAACATCAATTCCTCGGCCGAGCTGATCTAGATACTACTGCAAAGCAACGCAGCTATTGCAATGGCAGAAAAAGCGCCTTATATTCTGTGACGACAACTTCTTGAGCGAAAACTTCCCCCACGTGGCAACAAGATCTGTTGTTTGCTATGTACTATGCATGGGGCCTCACAGGCTAATAAAAGCCTTCTGGCAGGCGGGATTCCACATATTGTCATATCAACAGCCGGGGCTTTATATCGAGAGTCCAGGGACCCAAGCTCCCTATAGCTAAGTGCACAGCTCAACTAGAAGACTATAACGTCTTGATTAATTGTCCGCCAAAGGTGCATATAGTTACCAACTCATCGAATCAGTGGCTTTTGCGATAATTATATAAAGCCTTTATATCATCTCACTGCTTCTTCCTACTCGACCAGTTTTCATGTCTCAAGAACATTGGAGGGTGTATGTTCAACTGGGGCTACAAGCCCAGAATTTATCTGCATTGCTTAAAACGAGTATGCGAGATTTCTCGATTACTATATAGGATATTATATCGCGTAGACTTCCGCCGCTTTTATATAGGAAGCCAATGTTGCCGCCGAACAACCTTGGGTATATATATATATATGAATGTATGAAGGCGGTCCTTCGTCGTCTCGTGGCGGACCGTGGGAGAAGAAGAAGAAGAAGATGATGATGATGTAGCGGCGGAGGCGTGGTGCTGCTCCGCGTCCGAGGACGACGACGGCGCGTCGGTGCCGTACCCGGAGTCCCTCCTGCGCCGCCGTTCGGCCGGCTGCGCGCGCCAGCGGAGGGGCTGGCCGACGGCCTTCGCCGAGGCGTGGATGGTGCTCGAGTAGCAGCTGCAGCCGTCGCTGGCGAAGGCGCGGGCGCGGTCGCGCAGGTTCGGGAAGTCGCGTATGCCGCGGCAGCCGAACGAGGTGACGGCCGTGACCTTGGACCAGACGTCCGTCACCTTGGGCGGCTGCTGCGCGCTGCCCGGAGAGGCGGGCTCGAATGCGATGCTCAGCGGGACGGTCACGGGCGTGACGGCCTCGCTGTCGGGGCTGAGCATGGCGGCGCTCGGCTGCGCGGCCGACACGGTCACCCTGCCGGCCCTGGGCGAGAAGATGGACTTGCGCAGCGTCTTGCTCTTCGCCATGGTGTACAGGGTGTCGTGCTCGGTGATGTTCAGGGGCGC
Source organism: Xylaria sp. JS573 (assembly GCA_000966885.1). Classification (NCBI taxonomy): domain Eukaryota; kingdom Fungi; phylum Ascomycota; class Sordariomycetes; order Xylariales; family Xylariaceae; genus Xylaria; species Xylaria sp. JS573. Next base: position 879,229 of record JWIU01000100.1, on the reverse strand, counting down.
GTCCTCGGCGGTGGCGGGCAGGACCTTGATCTCCCGGACGGCCTCGATGAGCTTCGTGTCGGACCCGTCGACCTCCTCCTGCCGGTACACGCGCGCCCGGACCACGTACTGGACCCGCGCCATCTGCGGCGAGAAGTCGTCCTTGTCCCAGGAGCCCACCGTGGGGGGCAGCCGCACGTGGTGCTCCCGCACCGAGTCGTTGGAGACGTCGTGGTCGCATGCGTTCAGCGTCAGATAGCTGGGGATGACGAAGAGGAAGGGCATCTTGTAGGTCCTCCCCGCCTCGAACACCCGGGGTACCTGATAAGCCGAGTCCGGGATGGGCATGCTCAGCTTCAGGAAGGTGTGGCACGTCGCCTTTGCGAGATTCACATGGTCCACGCGGGTCTTGGTCGTCCCGAGCAACAGGATCTGCAGAGTGTCGAAACGCACGTCGGCTTCCGGGCTGATGATGACATGGCCCGAGACTTTTGAAGAGGTCGTGTAAACTTTGGAACGATAGTGGTTGTCAATGTGGATGCTGATGTTAGGCCGCGGAAGAATCGAGAGTTTGCGGGCATAGTCGCTGAGTTTCGAGGCCCTGCTGGTGTCCGATGAACTGGACGACATCTTAAGAGATGTTTTTTGAGCTCAACCCAGGTTGAAGCCCACTGCAGAAATTGTGTACGCAAATATGGAGTGCGGGTTTGGATGGCTGCGATATCCTGATAACAGGTTGGCGGTGAGGTGGGTATTTGGAGCAAGTAAAACTAGATAGAAGGCGTTATCAGACGCTACTGACTGCCGGTTGTTGATGATCTGAGAAGGAGCAGGCTAGAAGGAGCAGGTTAGAAGTATGTTATCCTGGTGTTGACGCTTTCTGGTCGAATGGAAGGCTGCCGATCCTCGATCTAAACGGATGCGACACCGATTACGGGGCTGATGTTATCCCGTATAAGAGGTGTGAAGGCAGGGGCTGAAAATGGTTTGAAGTATTTCGTTCTCGAGGACCGATAAGATCCCGCCCCGCTGGTTCAGGCGAGCTTTATAAATAGTTGATAAACAGCAGTTTGAGTCATCCCAAAGGAAAAAATTCCTTCTGGCATGGAAGTTCATGCCTAGATGTATAAGGTAGTTGTCACGGAGCTCCTGCAAGCTGCCCCCAATCTTGACGTAAGTGGGCACACGCCTTTCAGATGCTTGGGGTCCCAGTAACTTGTCAATATATGCGGAGCTGCTTTAACCAGGCTCGCCAAGGGGGGCATCGCGCCATTGGCTCACGCAGCTTCGCCAACCCCCCAGCCTGCCTGGGAGTTTATTTATGGGTCTGACTGTGATGGCTATTTCGGTGTACTTCATACTTGAAAAGGTGACCACTTGAGCCTTAACCCCCAAAGGGCTACACGAAGCCACAGCTCCACGTTGGCAGGTAATAGTCGACTTCGACTTGGACGGCCGGACGGCCGGACGGCTACCTTAGGTGCTGTTAACGGTGAGTGGGGCGGGGTAAGTAGACCGTCTCGGGAGAGTGCCTCCCTCTCGGCGTGTGTCCACTCCAGCGGCTCCCTGAAAACGATATCTCGATCACCAACATCAACAATTTTTTTTTGGCTGCGACAAGGTGTCGGTACATGTCCGGTGAGGCCCCGGGTCAGCATTCTGTCGATCTCGGGAACGGTCCGGGAACAGCTCGGGGCGTCCCCAAATTTGAACAACAACAGCAGAGTAAGCAGCAACGCCTCGAAAACTTCGGGGTCGTCTAAGCTTATGCTTCCATCTAACGCCAGATTATACCCGATGCGCCCTTGCGCATAGCTATTGACATGCGCTAGGCGCTGGTGTTCAGCCCTTCAGCACGTCAATCCCTAGCCCCCAGACACCCATCACTAGTCCTAGGGGAGGACATCAAGGTTGCATGTCTCGCCTTGCGACAGTAGAGCGGATAGCCACCTCCGGCCAAATCCGGCCAATCTGCTGAGCCTGCAGTGTCCATGTGCTATTCATGGGGTCTCAGGATCCAACACAATTCAATGGGTGTAATGGTGTGATTCTTACCGATCACATATGTAGCAGTACGACTACGACGTACTTTGTAAGGTGGCTCCATAGGGCACCAGGGCTGGTTGATTCATGCACGGGGCGGAGGAAGGGAGGTCGCCCTGGGACGGTGAGATCCAAAAGCCGGCCGAGCTCCTCTGCGGTGGACCAGGTTGGTTAGAATATCGATAAATTTTTCATTGGCCGAAGAGTCACAGCAACCTTTCCGGCATTTGTGTAGATCATGCCGAGCAGCAGCGGACATGCGCCGGTATGTTCCAGTTAGCTTATTGCATACCTAGGTTGTTGGTAGGGGGGTAGGTATCTAAATATCCGTGAATCATCATGCGCCGAGTTCGGCAGGCAGGGACAACAACCGAAACCTGTCGGCCAAGCAAGCGATCAGGCCGTAGGCACCTATCTTACCCACCTCCACGTGCTATCCGAAAGTGCGGCTTACGTAGGTATCAAGGGTAGATATGTTGGTACTTCTCGTGTGAATACGACACGACATAAGGCGTGATAATACATGGAACATACAGATTACCTACGAAGCAGATAGTAGGTATGTTACATAAATGCAGGAACCGGTGCCATGCGAGGCATCCATGGTATCTCCTTGGCACAGATCCGTGCCATGCTCCAAGAAATAAAAGAAGAAAAAAGAAACCCCTTCGGCTTGCGACGGGTGACGGTTAGCCTGGAGCCTGAGCGTGTGTCCATCTTTCCGCTGTGGAGCATTACATAATTCGATGTTACCCAGCAACAGTGGACGCCCTGACGCCTTTGGTAATGCCATCGAATCGAGGTGTCGTAAGCAAGCAGTCGAGTGAGAGAGCCAGGGAGGTTCCGTAGTCGGTACTCGTATTACATACTCGTTAACCATCATACCTGGGTTTATTTGTGGAATTGTGTTCCTCTTGTCACCAGGTTTTTCGGACAGGTAGGCAAGCAGCCGATAGCATTCAGGCGCATAATACAAGGCGCCAATACTACAAGATCAATGCATGTGACGATGCAGTTTTGCAATATTGAACACCCACAGACAGACCTGGCACGACCCCCGAAGCGCCTTGCCGGTCGACCCACCGGCCGCCCGTTCTCGGTGTTCCGTTCTACCACCGGCGCCCGTTTCAACTCCGCCCGCAGACCGTACCTATTGGCGGAAAACGGAGCCGTTGCACATCGGGGTCGAATACATGCAAAACATATATCCATCATGATCAGCGACGCGAGGAGTTTTACTAGTGGCCAATGCCTTGTGCGGAACTACCCGAAGCAAAAGACTACGGCGGGCAGTATCTATCGTAGATCACATTGCTGGAACACAATGTGGAGGGTTTGCCATTACGGGAGAGGGCGCTGCTTGAGGAAGTCTTTCAAGCCGCCTTTGGAGATGCGAATTGGCTTGAGGCAAAGGTGGGTTAAGGATGGAATCTGTTGGTTTTGGTATTGCCAATAACCTCACGCTTATTACCTAGAATTGTTGAACGAGTCAGATAGTGATGTCCCAACACTTAACATACGCTTTCCATTACGTTGATTGCCGTAGGATATACGGGATCATCTTGAGCGGCTTCAGCGATTGCTTTCCGCTCTTGAACCTTTTGATATGAATGGCTAGAAATGCGTTGCTGCATATGGTCAAACATATGAATATGGGAGACTGATGTGTAAGCTGCCTACCCAGTTAGCTCACATTAGATATGTCTAGTCAAAGAAGCTCTTCGGGAATATGGAGCTAGCAAGCAAACGGTTCGCGCTACACCCGTCAGACGGTGCTGGTCTGGTTCCTTACTCTTGGTCTACTTTGTTCTCTTCATCTATTCTAATCTATTCGTCTATTTCTTCTAGGCAAATTATACACCCCCAAAAGCGATAGGAATTGCGTTACAATCCCGACTGTAGCTTTTCTATCGACTCATTGCAATTCCATGCGGTTGGTGTTTCGTCGAGTAATCATCTACTCAAGGAAGCGCAGAAGATTTCGCCAAGCCCCTCAGAAGAGGCTATCATTCCCACGAAATATAGAGCATGATACCAGCGCCTACCGCGACAGCGACAAACTGCACGAGCGTCTTCCGGACTTCTGCAGCCTTATTTGGCCCACACTCCAGGAGCTCGGGGATTACACCAACAATTCCGACATACAAAAAGGTTCCGGCAGTGAAGGGAAGCAGTAGGTCGCCATATGTGAGACTGGTACCCCAGATACCCTCAGTCATGCCAATGGAGCTGCTGCCCGCACTGCCACCGCCGAACTCTTGCACGGCGATACCAATCAGTGTCCCCAGGAGGGCTCCCGAAGCCGTGACGAACTGTGCACCCATCGCCGCACGCTTTGAGAAACCTGACTGCACCAGCAGAGCAAAATCGCCCACTTTGGAGACTTAGAGTCAGCGGACAGCCTAATTGAAAATTGGATTAGGATGATTGGGTTGGGTACCTTCGTGGGGGATCTCATGGAAGAACACGGCCACCGCGGTCGTTGCCCCAACACTCGGCGACGCATAGAAGGAAGCAGACATGGCCAATCCGTCGGTGATGTTGTGCGTAAAGTCGGCGCTGATGCGGCAGTTAGCAAGGGCATGATTTGCTTTGCAAGGCAATAAAAGACATACATCAGATTGAGATAACCACCAAGCTTGACCTGAGAATTGGTATCCTTCTCATCGCCGCTAGTGGTGACTTTACTGTCCTTCTTGCCTTTCTTCCTCGACTTCAAGTCGTTGTTGGGGGCCTCTACAGCACTTGAGGTGGCCTTGCCATTTGCCACCGCATCGTGCGACGGGCTCCCATGGCTATGATTGTGCCCCTCGCCGCCCGTCGCTATCCGGAATCCCTTATCCATAGCCACGAAGGTCATGAAACCGACCATGATCGCGACCCCCAGGAGCAGGTTACGGTTTGGCTCGACAAGAACGAACCTTACGCGCTCGGGATCCTCTTCCCCGAGGAAGATCTCGGGGAGAAGATGAAAAAGGGTATCGCCCATTAAGCCTCCGACAGCAAATGCGACCATAATAGACAGGGAGGAAGGGTCGATATCCGGGGGACATAGCGCCAGAAGGAGGTTGGGAGGCCCGGAGATGTAGAGAGTCCCAAGCAGCGCGTTCACTGCGGGACTGCCGGGAAAGAGGATCCCTAGAATCTGCGAGACCAGGGTGGACGGGCCCGAGGGGTGAGCAAGCTTCTCAGCATTGAGATCTTGCACGATTGAGCACGTCTGATCATGATATTAGGAATTGATGCTTCTGTTGTACGGGAAGGGGCTGCTCGCCTGGAGTTTCTCGTCCAGCGCGTCCAGACTCAGGGAAGCAAGGGGCCCGGTTTCGGAGCCATGGCTGGAGTCCGCGGTCGACGCCAAAACGACACCTAGCAAGGCGAGGGCGAGGAAGCAATTCAGGCGAGTTACAGCCATAGTTCGTGAGAAGAGTTGTAGGGTTCCCGCGAAGAGGTAGCTGGACTTCCTGCTGCGATGGAAGAAACAGGGGACGGACTAACCAATGCTCGGGAGGGGAAGGGGAGGGACGGGAGCCTGGCCTGGCAGGCTGAACGCGAAGAAACCAACAGCGAACAGCGAAGCTTACCTGGTAACAAAAGCAATTTTAGTGCGCCAAGCCACTGGAAATCCTACGGCTGGCATGGCTGGGCTAATACCCTAACCTACAACAGGTAGACGCTCCCCATGTTAACAGCGTACCGAGCTCGGTGTTGCACAGCAATTTCAGCTAGGAAAAAGAAAAGTGACGTCAATTCGCGATGAACGGGATTGAGCTCGGATTGCTATTCTAGTGTTACATTAACGCAATTCACACGTTCAACCTCATTCTCGCGACGCAGGGGTCGACGCTACCCCTGACCCATGCTCCGTTGGAGTGCACTACGACCCACTAAATAGCCTTGAGGGACTCCGCGGGGGTTTCGAGCACTATCGGTAGGTGTCATATTATCTAGATATTCATTCCATGTCTTCACGTCTTCCCCAGAGAGTAACCTAACGTACTTAACCTAAGGTCGTTGCTGATGCTAGACTGAGTACAGATGTATATGACCATTTTGTAAAATCTCTTGAGCGCAGGGTGATTTTCCAGGAAGTTGAATGATAGGCGGTGACCTCCATACGTTGTATGTTGTAATGACAGCCCAAACTAACGATTCCATGGTTTAGTACGTCTGTAGGTAGGTAGCGCTCGCCCAATCGACCCTCGCTCACCGCGAGTTAGTATGGATGACACTTGGCGGTCTCTTTACCACCCCCGTTCGATAGATCTGTAAACAAATTACGCCAATGGAATGCATGAGCCGCAAACTCGGTTCTTCCGGCGGACGCCGTCGAACTAACCATCTCGCCAGTTGCAGGAACGGAAGCTACCCCGCAGTCCAAGAACAGATTGAACTTCCAAGGATGAAACCCCAGGTCACAAGTCACTTAACCTAGCGGGTGGGTGTTCAGATTGCCAGGCCGCAAACGACATAGCAACACGTGGAACTGTGCGTTTGAAGTTGAACCTCGACCTTTTCTCTCTAACTTGACAACTCACACTCACGCCCTGATCCCAGGTACTATGCGTGGGTCAGGACGTGCGGGAGCAACCTTGTGGGTACAGGAGGTCGCCACAACCCACATACCCCATTGAAAGCCTGGAGTACGTATAAAAGCAGGGCAAGTCCCAGCAGCGAAACATTCCTTGGGGATACGCTTCAGCGCTGCCAAAATGACTCGACTTGTGCCGAAACTCTTGGCCTGTCTGGCTGTCGTATCGATTTCTGGCGAGGCGCTCAACAGCAACCTATTCCGAAATGCGAGTCTCGATGGCTTCATCGAAGAAGAGCGTGCCATAGCCCTCCAAAACACGCTGAACAACATCGGCCCCCATGGCTCGATGGTCACTGGAACCGCGGCGGGCTTCGTTGTGGCAAGCCCGTCTAAAGCCAGCCCTGACTGTGCGTCCTTATCACCCAGCTTTCTCGCAGTTGTCGTCTAACCAAGTCTCCAGACTTCTACACTTGGACGCGGGATGCGGCCTTGACGATGAAGATGATAATCGACGAGTTTGTGGCCGGAAAGGAGAAGCTTCACGAGTACATAAAGGACTATGTCCATTCCCAAGCTGTCTTGCAGACCGTTGCCAACCCTTCCGGTGCCTTGCTCCCCTCCGGCGCCGGGCTTGGCGAGGCGAAGTTTAATGTGGATGGAACACGTTTCAATGGAAACTGGGGAAGGCCTCAGAGAGATGGCCCTGCTCTGCGTGCTATTTCACTGATCGCTTACAGCCACTGGCTCATATCTACTGGCCAGGAAGAGACGGCGAAGACCGTTGTGTGGCCAATCATTTCCAACGACTTGTCCTACACTGGGCAGTACTGGTTCGTTCGGCTCTGTCTTAGTAGCCTGGGGCAAAACAGCTAACCAATAGTCAGGAATACCACTGGTTTCGATTTATGGGAAGAGGTGTCTGGATCGAGCTTCTTCACCACGCAGAATCAGTATCGGGCGCTGGTTGAAGGAGCCGAGCTTGCAAAGACCCTGGGTGTCAATTGTGTCGGGTGTGACCAGGCATCTCGGGTGCTTTGCTTCTTGAACCAGGCGTACTGGAATGGCGAATATTTCGTTGCTAATATCAACGGCGGCAACGGAAGAAGTGGCAAGGATGCCAATACCATACTTGGCGCTATCTCCGTCTTTGATGTCAACGCCAAGTGTAACGATTCAAGCATTCAGCCCTGCAGCAGTCGCGGTCTGTCTAACCTCAAGGCCTTCATCGACTCTTTCCGCGACTCATCCCTTTATCCGATTAACGAAGGAATCCCTTCGAACGAGGGCATTGCTGTTGGGAGATATACAGAGGATGTCTACTACGATGGTAATCCATGGTTCGTCTGCACTACCTCCTAGCTTCGGTCACCTCCAGGCTCATTTTATTTAGGTACCTCATTACCGCCGGTGTAGCCGAATATCTCTATGATGCAGTTGCGCAATGGGAAACTCAAGGCGCTCTGGAAATCGATGATCTCTCGCTTGACTTTTTCAAAAACATTTACCCAGCAGCTGTGACCGGGACTTATAGCGACAACGACAGCGAGTTTCAACAGATAACGAAAGCGGTCACTGATTATGCTGATACATTCGTTCAAGTGGTCCAGAAATACATCCTTGAAGACGGCTCAATGTCTGAGCAGTTTAATAAGAACCAGCCGGGCGATCCGCTATCGGCGAGCGACCTGACCTGGTCGTATGCAGCATTCGTGACGATGGCCGAGCGCCGGGCCGGCGAGTTCCCCCGAAGCTGGGTTCCGTCTCCAGCCGCCGAGGTGCCGACACAGTGTTCCCCCTCTTCAGCAAAGGGGTCATACGCGCCCGCGGTGGCAGCCGGCGCGCCCTGCACCTCCAACGTGCTGTTCAGGGTCAACGCCACGACGTACTACGGGGAGGACGTCTACGTCAGCGGCAACACGACGGACCTCGGGTTGTGGGACTTCGCCAACGCCTGGCCGCTCGGCGCCACGGAATACACGAACGAGCGGCCGCTCTGGTCCGGCCCGGTGCCCCTGACGGCGGGCGCGAGGGTCACGTACAACTACGTCCGCGGCGAGAACTGCGGCCAGGGCCCCGTGTGGGAGGCGATCACCCGCTCCATCATCGTCCCCGCTTGCGACGAGAGCGCGGACCCGAACGAGGTCCGCTTGGAGACGAACGACGCATGGGAAGGTCCTACGGGTAGTAATGGCGGGTGTTGAGTCTAAGGGTCGAAGTCCTCACTGTCTTTATTATCCCGAAGACCATAATTGGGGTTTATAGACTGCACCTGAATTTAGCGAGGAAATTGAAGTTCATTGATTATGACGTGACGGTAAAGGGGATACTTGATCATGACTTAAGCCACTTTTCTATTTTGAATGTCCTCACCCATCTAAACATAGCGGTCTTTGACTGTGTGCATGTTTGCTATCGGCCTAATAAGGGACACTTTATCCTTCCCTTCCCATCTGATAGTTGCTGCTCTGTAGTCTGCCGTTCACCATCCTGGTTCCTACTTGTGCTGGAAGTGTGGAACCGTGGTAGAGTTTGTGTCTTTGAATGATTCTCGGCACGATGACCCCTAGTACTCAGAAGAAGGCGCAAGCCCCTTCTGTACAGTTTTCGACACGCTTCAACTTCTTCCTTTTTCGACCGATGATGCAACTTATAGAAGCTGGGCGCACAAGAGCTAACAATGCCGATAAGCGCACCGAGCGTAGACAGGAGCCCTATATAGCATTGATCATAACTGAAGTCAGGTGTAGGGCTGCAATCCGTAAGCCTGTGATAATGGTCACTCTATTGACCGTCAGCAACGACGTCTTATCATCAACGCTGGGGTGACCCGTCAAGAACTCACAATCCGCCTGCCGACATGAGTAAGGTGAAACCCAACTTTTTCTTGGGAGATAGCTGGAGATCCCATAGTGTTGGCAGGGGTAGGGCGAGGATAATCACATCAATGACAAGACCTGCTGCTTCTACACCAACATATGCCGCGGTCTGGTTACCACAAACTCCTACAACGTGCTGGTCCCACGAAGCACGAATGGGACGACAGATCAAGACACCGGTAAGCATGGTAGCAATCCCATGCATAGCTGAGAGCCACATCAGGGAAACTATTGCGGATTTAACCCTCAGGGTCCCGAAGACTCTGTAGACAACTAGTAAAGCTGACACCCTGATGAATGTGTTGACAATCGCCCAGAGCGTCTCGCTAATGAGCATGGACTACACATATAGTTAGAGACTGGCTGTGCCTCATCAGAAAGGCAGATACGACACTCCATACCTTCGCCACTAACTCAACTTGGGCTGGCGCAATATCGGACGCATGCTGACCCTGGCCTTCGTCAATTATTGCCCAGGAAATCTGGGCAACCAGGGCAATCGTCGAAACGAAGGCGGCCGAAGTCAGAAAATCGTCCAAGCCTAGGACACGCTGATTCACACGGACAGAGACATGGATGGCCATAGACAGAACAGCCACGGCGGTGAAAATGTAACTGCATATAATCGTGGCGAGCGCAACATTCGACTTGGTCAGATTCGCCATGATCACCATGGCAAACACAACAGACTGATGCGCTGCCCCGGGCTTGTAATCCTTCAAGGAGACTCTCCCATTCATGGCTTGGCCGAGTCCGTACTGATAACAATAAACATTGCGCAATGGTATGTGGCTGAGCCCCTGACGATATCGGCAAGGCAGAGTTGGGGTACTGCAGACACAGACCGCAGTGCTGCTTCACCGACGCGAAATCGTGTTGATTGGTTATTGTCTTCCCATCACAGCATGAGGCACATATCACATCGTGCGAGATACGTGGGTTTGATATCAGCGACACATTCACCCGATGGTGCCTCGATAATACGTCCGAGCATCAGTCCTAGCTTATGAATAGGTACTAGCTTTTGATATATAGATTCACACCGTACCATCCGCAGAGTGGAACCACCACAGCAAAAGGACTCGGGAGAGTCAGCGTTTGATACAGGTCACTAAAGGGGGGTTGCTTATGCAATGAAGTTGCATTGGAGATGCGGGTGGGAATGCCTTGTATTAACTTCCTAGGTTACCAATGGGGACAAATGAAACGTGAACCTCGACGTGCTACCTATTTCCGTACCACTTATGCAGACCAAACACCTCATCAGACGGGTGGATATCAAAGACATTGAACGCAATGGACCCAAGGGAAATGTACTAATTATAACCGTACGGTACGCATCAAAGAGTAACCGCCGTCTCTCTCTTTCTTTCTCTCTCTCTTCCCCTCTCTCACCCCACTCTCTCCCTCCATCTACCGCGCGTGGCGGTCGGCGTCGAGCAGGATGGCGCGGCCCTCGTCCCAGCCGCGGTGGGCGGCGATCTCGGCGACGGTCATGCCGGCGTCGTCGCGGGCGTCGAGGTCGGCGCCGCACCTGTCGACCAGCAGGCGCAGCACCTCGGCGTCGCCGTTCTCGATCGCTTGGATGAGCGCGCTGTGGCCCCGGTACACCCTGTTCGGGTCCGCCCCGTGCTTGAGGAGCAGCTCGATGATCTCGTGGTCCGCCCCGTACGTCCGCCGCAGCGCCTTGACGATCGGCAGGTGCTCCCCCGGCGAGTTGGCGTCGGCCCCGGCCTCCTCCTGTGGACGGGGGGTGTTAGTTATCGGGTTGGAGTGATATAGGGGAGGGCATGGCAGATAAAAAAGGGGGGGGGCGGGGGGAGTGGGGAGTAAACTTACCAACAAGAACCGCACGATCTCCTTGCGGTCCTCGCGGATGGCCGTCGTCAGCGGCGAGAAGACGCCGCCGTTGCGGTCCTCGACGCTGACGCCGGCCTTGAGCAGCAGCTTGACGCTCTCGAGCTGGTTGGCCACGACGGCCATCTCCATGACGCCCTTGAAGGCCCGCGGCTCGGCCAGCGCCGGCAGCAGCCGCCTCAGGATCGCCGGCTGCTGCACCGCCATGCACACGGGCCAGTTCTCGCCCCGGGCGTTCGGGTCGGCCCCGCGCGCCAGCAGGAGGTCCTGAGTGATGGTAGTGTCAGCGTAAGTGGTTGGGGCAAACAAGATGGTGAGGGGAGTCATCGGCTTACCACCAGGTCGGACCGGTTCTCCCGGATCGCCGTCGTCAGCGGCGTGGCGCCCGTCTTGGGCGTCTTGTCGTTGGGCGACACCTTGCCGCTGTTCAGCAGCCAGGTCAGGGCCTCGATGTTGTTGCACTGCACCGCCGTCTCGAGGATGCCCTTGGGCGAGTTGAGGTCCGCGCCCGCGGACACGAGCGGCGGGAGGTATTGTGTCCGGTAGTGCGTCACGCACTTGAACGCCGGGTACTCGGCGCTCGGGGTGTTGGGGTCTATGAAGAAAAGACACCGCGTTAGCCTAATTCCAGAACCTTCGTCCGCGTTGGAGGTAGGTAGGTGATATTTTTCGAGCCGTGTGCTGGGTAATAGTCGGGAAAGGGAGAGGGCTCACCAGCACCGCTTGCGAGCAGGAGCTCAAATATGTCGGCACGGTTGTCACGGATGGCCGAGCAGAGCGGCGTGTAGATGCCGTCCTTCTTGGCGTTCGGATCGACGCCCGCCCGCAGCAAAACACGCACGGCGGCGATATTGTTGATAGACGTCGACAACTCCATCACACCTGGTGCCTTTTTGTGGTCGGCGCCGCGCGAGAGGAGCAGCTCTAGGACGCGGGGAAATCCGGCGGCGGGCCAGAGCATGTGCTTGGGGCCGGGGAGGTTGGGGTTGGCGCCATGGTCCAAGAGACTCTTCACGACATCAACCCGGTTCGACTGAATGGCCTCAAAAAGGGGCGTGTGACCTTCCCTGTTCTTGGCATTGGCGTCGGAGCCGTAGTCGAGAAGCAGATCTATGGTCCTCTTCGTACGCTTCTGGAGGATCGCGGTGTGTAGTATCGAGTCTCCATTGGCCATGACGTGATCGACATCTCCACCGTACGTGAGAAGGACGCGGGCAACGTTGAACTTGTCCTCGAGAACGGAGATAGCGAGGGGTGTTATGGCGTCTGATCCGGCCTCGAGGTTTGGATCCGCGCCGTACCTGCAGCATTATGGGTCAGCAATTGCCTTTTCAAGCAAATTGGTAGAACAAAGGTTTATCTTGGCCTCTCCATCACTCACTTCAATAGTAAGGTTGCAGCATCGTGGAAGTTCTCAACTGCCATATACAGTGGTGTTCTGCCGCGGCTGTCTGGCGAATTGGGGTTGGCCCCAAAGAGTAAGAGAAGACGAACGGTCTCTATGTCATGGCCTAATATTGCCTGGTTAAGAAGGTGAGCATGAGGGCCGAAATCAGGCGAGACTCCACGGTCCAGCAAGAGTTCTACTTGCTTATGCTCCCTAGATGATACTGCAGTTAGGAGCGCGTCCTTCAGAGCCGGAGCATCAGACCCTGTCGTGTTTCGCGGAGTCCAGCGCGGCATCTTGTAAGGCTCGGCCTTCAAGCGAATGACCTTGTGTATTTCCAGCGAGTCCATTTCGTCGGCAAGCGTATCTGTTTCCGTGAAACCGCGGGACGCCAGAGAATCCTGTAGGGTTGGCCTATCGTAACTGTCCACTGTTGATACCACCCTCTCCCTGGCGCCACGCGATGAACCACTCCTGACGGTGTGGTTGGAAAACGAATCATGGCGGTCTAGTTCGGGTATGTAGTGGACGCTCGGGGCATAGTTATTCTCGCGGTCATGGTGAGAGGAGTGGTGAGAAGAGTGGTGAGAAGAATGGTGGGAGGACTGGTGAGAGGGCTGATAAGAAGATTTATAGGAATTCTCCGTCGCGGAGCTCTTGAGGCCAGATCCGGGCAGAGACGGTAAAGGAGGGAGAGGGGCAAGCTCTTCCACCTGGTGTGTCACGTCGAGGGACTTGAGTTTCGTGATACCCATGACTGATTTGCCTCGCGTCATGCGTTCGAGCGCGGCAGCAAGCCCAGTATAGCCAATTCCGACTGACTCGTCGATCTTGCTATCTCCCAGAGACCATGAGAAGACGAGCGCACTCATCCTCAGGGCTTCTCTGATCTTGGCGAGATTGCTCCTCATCTTCTCCACGTCGTCGTGGGCGAACATACTCCTCCAGCCCTTCTGGAGTTTTCCCATGGTCCCCTTCTTCTCGTATTCCAAGTGGCGGCTTAGCATCTGGTCGAGAAGGGTGAAGTCTGTGCTGGTGGTCCTGAACTTCCGGTCGAGCTCCGTGATCATTTCCTGGGGGAATACCTGGTGGCTCCTGGAGCACTCGGTCAGACCGGCCTCGAGCGACCACATGATGCGACATGTTTCTAGGAATTCCTGTGCCAGCTCGTCGAAGTGGTGCGAATGCTTCTCGACGGTGCCCAGATACTCGAGCATGTGGATCGATATCTTGTTGCCGAGGACGGTCGTCTTATGGCACTGGGCGAGTATGGACTCGGTAGAAATCGGCGCCATGGTGTCAGACACAACTGCACAACTGCGCAACTGACTAGCCGGGTGGGATGTATCGTCTTGGTTGATATGCGATATGCGATACCAAGGTAAGGCGTTCCACGCCTAGGATATTGGCCGCGGTAGAAGAAGCAAATGTCGAACAAGAATCAAGAGGTCTCACACGACAGCCGGGGATATAATAACAGCACGAACTACGGCATAGAGAGCAGAGCGAAAGAGTGGGCATTTGTCATACGTGGATCTCCTGACCAGGCATCTTCTGCAAGGGTCAGACTAGATATGTTGATAATCCATATACCTACTATGAACTACGTAGTAACACGCGCGAGTCAATGCGGACGCAGAGCTAGTCCGCAGTCCACAACAGGTTTGTTCCCCGGAGCGCTTAGATGGGACTTCAACCTGGTTCCTGATGGACTGGCTTTGATAAATCCAGCCAGTCGGTGCAATACTACGCCCACTAGTTCACAGACTAGACACTACCCCTGAATAGAGCCCTGAAACGAACCCCATCTTCTCATCACCATGGAGCACTGACCAGGGCATCCAAACAAACAATCTTGAGATTACCTAGCCGGCCGGCTCTCTATCGATCGGATGAATGATAAATTTCGACCGGATAGTCGGGACTCTAGGCTCTATGTAAGGTTGCCATGCAGCTCCATGCCTGGCGTCTGCACGGCGCCAAGCATAGATAATACTACCTTACGCTAGGTGCATAGTGATCTTGATCACATGTCAGTTTGATATGTACGATCTGGATGACCATTCGGGTATCTGGAGATAGTCGATGGTAGCCAAGATCCCTCAACCGCCATCAAAACACAGCTGGATTGTTTTGTCACAGGATTGGCACATGGCATTGGATCCCAGTTGACTTCCCCGCCTAGGATCGCCGCCATGGGGCCTGAGGAGGGAGGAGATAGAGGTCAAAGCGGTTTCGACTCGGTTTGCTCGGCGTCAAACAATTAGCTATTCGGTAGCGAATAGAAAAATGTAGAAAAATACAAAAACAAAAAGATAAACCGACAAAAACTCCAAGACACTAATTATGCAGCCCTAATGAGAGTACGGCTTCATCCCCGAATCCCCCTCTCGTGGCTTCAATTGAAGCACGGACAGCACGGACAATCTTGAGACCTCGCTAATCGCTAGTTGCAGGAGCCACGTGCCTTCTAGTTAGAGGCTTCGACACGGTGTTTGCACATGACAGCAACCCGACAGCCCGACAGCAACACGGCGACCCAGGTAGCTTCAGGTCCTACGATCGACTAATTTAGGTAAATTAGTCTCGCCTTTTCCGGTAACGTGATCCGCTCGTACATAACCACCATCCTATGGGATGAGGTAGGTAGGTAGGTCTTTCGCTCGCCGCCCACCCCGTCCCCCCTGCGACGCTTGCGTATTCTGATGGTATCAATCTCGTCTTATCGTAGGTAGTCCAGCCTATGACGAGCGTATTGGAGACCCGATTATCCTTTCATTGCCATAAGCGGACAGAAGGATACGAGTATCGAGTGTTGGTTGCCGCTTTTCCCTCCTGTCCCCCGCCGATCTACCTACCTAAGCGCACCTACATACGTAGTAGCAACGGGAGAGAGCAGAGCCGGGACTAGGTAGGTAGATCTAACATCTCGTAGCCGTGCTTCAATACCTAGTCTAGACCACTTTAGCGCTTCGGGATCATCCTAACTAGATGTGACCGCGACTTGCTTAGCCTGCCTTCACGACGTTTTTTTTTCCTCTTCTCGCTGCTTCTCCCGAGGCACAGCACGTGGCAAATTGGAGAAGAGAGATAATTTGTGGAACAGGTCTCGGCCTCTAGGTACGCGCCTCTTCGTGAGTTCCACTGCTTGATAAGGGAGAGACTGCCACAGACCACGGCAGGGTTAGGAAACTCGTCTTTGTTCTATGGATCAAGCTTAACTATATTATCCCATGGGAGACTATCTACGAATTCCCAAAATCCCTCTCTTGGCTGTGCCTTATACCTCCGCTTAGACTATATCGTACAGTTGTGATACTTTGGTAATTTGACGGAACTGCAAAATATTATGAGGCTCTGGTTGGTTTAATTAGTGTTGACTAGTAACGACACTAGTGCTCCAATATAGCTTGTTAGTCAGCGTTAGCATGCATGTTTTCATGGTTGCTGTCTCCGCAAGTAGGAGTCCGATCGGTGAACTCGCGTATTCACCTGGCTGGAGGGCTATCGGATCTTGCAAGGGCGTAGTAGTAAGATCACCATGTTGAGATCACCATGTTGAGATCGCCATGTTAAGATCAACCGGCATGCTAGCTTTTGTTAGTTAGTGACACAACAGATTTGGGATTAGATCGTTGTAAGGCCATGGACATATCCGCGCAGGATCTCTTAATTAACTTAATTTAGAACAACTGATAGTCGAGCAACTCTCTTGAAAGTCCAGACCAGACAGCTCAACTTCGAAATCCCACGCTAATGATGCCTAATGAACCCGCCTAATTTCTTATTGTGAGTTGACTGTGGATAAAGAATGATAGAAGGTTCAATTACGACCATAAATGAGCATATAATCCTCCCAAGACTAAGACGGTTTGGCAAGGATGCAGGAAATGTAGGTAGGTATTACTGTGAAGTCCAACTATAATAGCATGAACAATCGCAATAGGCGCACTTGTCACGATTAGATCCAATGCTTAACACAATCTATTAATTGATAAAACTTGTGAGATATTGTCTCTATATAACTGCGGTCATGGAGTAGGCGCGTTCGGCATGCTATTTAGGAATAGGTATGAGTCGTCATGTCAACGAAGTTGCCTACAATTAGTTCCCAATTGACTTGAGAAATGAGCATCATGAGAACGTTCTGTACTTGGGCGGATCAAACTAGCACTAGAACGTTGCTTTCCTTTGCCTATAGGTTTTACATAGAAAAGAATAGGTAGCATGCCTGATTCTAGGGCCCGAAACTTAATCTCAGGTGTAGGTAGGATCTTGATCGTACACCCGTATTTTCGCAGTTTGAATAGTTTAACCATAAGTAGTATTCCGCTGCCACGATGGAGACCTTTAGATGACACGATAACGGAGTTGTTGTGCAAGAAGCTGCTAGCGGACGTTGCGCTCCCGATACCCACCTCTGGGGTGTAACCACAATACAGTTTCGCTCTGGTTGCTGTGAGCTTGTATCAGGAGTTGTTTTCGCACCGCCTTCCTCCTAACCTCGTTCACGTGTATGGAGATTAACCCTATTCCATGATCCTCTCGAACATAGTACGACTTGTCTGACCCGGCTTGTTCCATGAAAATGCCCAGCTGTGTGTCGAACTCCGCCTCCGACTGACAATTCAGGATAGCAAGATTCGACGCCGGAGAAAGTGTGAGAGCGATGTTGCCATTACCCTCATAGGTCTCTCCCCCGGAAGGAACGAATGGTATTTCGTAACCAGATCCGCACACGAGCATTGGCAAAGAGATTGAAACGCCCTTGTTGGTGGTTGCGTACGGTAAGCCACCTTCATCAGCTTCACACCTTATTATCGAGGATGAGTCGGCGAATTGAGACGGCGATGAGGCCAAGAGGCCACCCCTTGGCTGGCTCGATTTAAAAGAATCGTTGGCCTGGTCTTTTGATTCGGGTAACCAGGCGAAGATGGATTGGTCATCTGATTCCTTCATGATTGCTTCCTGGAGCCTCACAAAGGCTCTTTGTCCCTCACCATAGAGGAGTGGCACTGATATCCAGCATTAGCAAACCGTAGGTTAAGGAGCACTGGAAGTACTCCGAAGCTCGGTAAAGGGGTTGAAATATACGTACTAGCCACATCGAAGAGCCCAAGCAGGCAATATGCTTGGTCTTCTACTCGCGTCGTCCGCCTTCGCGAGGCCCATGACATTTTCTGAGCAATGCTAAAATTCCCTAGTCTACCCGAAATGAAAAGGTCGCGACTAATCTTGGTTATGTTCGCAATGTCCCCTTGTAACTTATTACGAGTGCCAATATCAATCCACTGCTTTGAAAAGAAGACGACAATGGAAGGCGCTATAAGCTCTTGAAGGGTCCATCCTCTAGTGAACCAGCGGCTGCTCTCGAAACCTGAGGTATACGAGTGGACTGGCCTCGTCATACGAAATTCCTTGTCAGTACATTCAACATCTTCGAGATAGACGTAGCAGACACTTGAGTCCCGATACCAATTGAACATCGAATTTATGGCTTCGGAGAGCTCGGCGGAGCTGCGTTTGTCGATACAGCAGGTGTCAATCCACTGCCGCAGTCAGGTTTCAAACATTCTTCTGGATACGGTTTTGTAGCGGGAAACTACTCATGCAACGCCTCAATGTTTATAGTTGGGGCCGTTCTTACCACATACTACAAGATCAGGGGTCAGCTATCTTTCCTTTTGGATACTCTGGCGAATCGCGAGGACTCGTAGGCTCAGTTACGGAAGCCCTTAGCCCCCAAGTACATCCCAACAAAGACATTTTGCTCCTAGCCATAGACGAAAAGATAGAGGAAAGTCTCTAGATACTACTCACTTGAAGACCATCGGCCAAAGCCTGTTTACAACAGCCGGTGATTTTGTTGTAGCCTTTGAGATAGGGACCTCTCCCCTCGACAAAATCAACATAAGACACTTCCTCGCTACCCCAGGTATGCGATAAAATAGCGTAATAGGGGATATCCACACTTTGATAATCATCGATCATCAAAGTGGTGGCGTTTAAAAGCCGCATAGTCACAGAAGTCGCGAGCCAAGAAACTACCTAGTTCGCTAGAGGCAAGTTGAAGAACGCTATATACGAGCGCTGTGTTCGAGAGACATCTGCTTCTCGTGGTGAGGGGTGGCGCTGATCGACGGTGAAGGAACTATCTGTATTCGAGCGCGTTGCAACCGCTGGTGTTCTGTTGGCTGGCGGAGAGAGGCCGTCGCGATAGGTAAATAATAGGTGGAGAATTCGGGTTATCGCCGTGTCGCAGTACGTAATCCTTCGACCCAATGTTACTCTTCCACCATGTTAATGCATTTGGGAAGAAGTATCAGTATACGGGATATCAAACCCGTTGACGAACGTTTCTCCAAGGACCATATTGGCTAGCTGGCAAGAGTAGTGAGTCGCTGCCAAGCTTGTGGGAACCTCTTAATAATAGCTATAGGTATGTGGAGATATGTAGGGTTCGGTGAGATATCCCTCCGCAGCTCCTATATCCGGGGTCTTAAAGCCGTAACACACTTGTCCACTATGGGTCTATTTCATACCTAATAGCGGAAGAAGGCACATGGTCGCATGGGGATTTGTGGAAAGACACGTGGAAAGCTAAGTAGATGTATCGCTATGAATACCTATATATAGAGGTAGATAATATATCTATTTATCCCATACACGGCAACGACAGATATACCAGCTCAACTTTACCAAGCATACCGATGACCAGTGTGTTCCCATAGCGTTCCTCCGTGTGTATCCTTGGTAGCCGCCTCGATAATGCGGAGCATCCCGTTCACGGACTCTTCAACAGATACCGGCGCCTGCTTCATACCAAGGTTACCGGCACCTAAATTACCGATGCCGGTCTGTGCCCAGCCAGGATGAATCGCGAAAGAGATGATTCCCGGCTCTTCGGTGTTGATGCGCTTGGTGATCCAGTGCGCTGCGTCTTTCGTCGGTCCATACGCAGCGTTATTATACGGCAATTGGCCCCTATAACCATAGAGCTTTGCTATTTGGAGATTGGTTTTTGCAGATTGGTTTTTTTCGCAGCTGTATCCAACTGCAACCTGCTGCCATACAAATTTGTATGGCAGCAGGTTGCGCTCAAATATTACATTATTTGAAGATTACTTTTTTATATTATTATTTATCGTTTTGAAGCCTCTTTCATATCAGTATCCAAGAGGGACTCTTTATTAGCGCTTCACCCCCCCCCCNTCCAAGAGGGACTCTTTATTAGCGCTTCCCCCCCCCCCCCAACTATCCAGCTGGGGCGACAATAGGGGTAGCAATAGGGGGTTGGTGGTACTAAGGTAATAACAGGTGACTGCAGTTGAAAAAAACCAATCTGTAAGTGACCACATAAAAAAACAATCTCCAAATAGCAAAGCTCTAACCATATAGTTCAGTACGTGAATCACAATGGGCAAAAGTAGGTATCATGAAGTACGAGGGATTTCTAAGGACACTGCGGAGAGGTAGCGGAGAACGATGTGACTAGAGCCGCTGTTACCAGGACATCATCAACGGCAAAGCGACAGTATCTGCCGCTTTGCTGTTGTCGGGATTTCTGGGCAAAGTGTGCTGCGCTGCCTCTCTATCTATAAACAACTAGTACACAAACATGGGGGCTAGGAAAATATCAGGACAGAAAAATGAAAAAAAAAAAAAAAAAAAAAAAAAGTCGCTTACTTTTAAGATGCACAAGTCATTACCTAGCTCTCTTTCCTTTGAGCCGATGGGAGAAGATAGCGCGATCCCGGTATGTAGGTTGGGGTGTACTGGCACTTACCTCGATACTCCCGGCCGTCGAACCGATAGTGACCCATTTCGGATTAGGCGCGGCGTTCAGCAGCCGGCGCGTCGCCTGGTAGAGCCAGATGATGCCGAACACGTTGGGCCTCAGGCAGGCAAGCATGTCGTCGACCTTGACGTCCGCCACGGAGGGCCACACGTGGCACACGCCCGCGTTCGCGACGACGATGTCCAGGTGGTCCACGGCGTGAAGAGAGGAAAGTTCCTCCGCGGCCCGGGCGGCGTCGGACTCTGCCGTGGCGTCGATCTGGACCACGATGAGTCGACTGTTTTCGCCCGCGGGAATCTGTGCCAGCGGCCCCGCGGTACCGATGTCGCGGACCGCGGCAATGACGACGTGGTTGGGATTCGCGAGGTAGGACTCGACGAATCCCTTACCGATACCCCGGTTGGCGCCTGTAATCAGAACAGTGGTGGTGGCTATGGTAGCCATGGTACTGGAGGAGATGGGTTGCCTTCCGGGTTGCAGTGTGATAGATATCGAGGTAGCCGGCCGTCACTGTGTACAGTATATGTAGAGCTGATTCGACACTAAGTAGTGACCTAGAGTTATATCACAGGTCTTGATTTCCATTCGTGTGGTCCGTCATGGTATTTGTAGTGAAACTATGTACAGGTATAACTACATACAAGACCGCCGAAACCTTAGGTATATCTTATTCAGCGCGGGAAAACGTCTGCCCCTTATTCATCAAGCGGAAATGTCCGCCCCTTTATTCAGCACGGGAAAATATCTACCCTTTTTTCAACAAGGGGAAATGTCTGCACCTTGTTCAGCTCGGCAAAACGTCTGCCCGACTGGGCGCAGTTATGCCCATACACGCATACATTGCCTGCCTCTTACATTTGGTAACTATGCTATGTAGAGCTTCGAGTTGTAGAATATTGTAACATGTCCAATGCATATAGCTTTGAGTAGATTAGGTTGCCCCTCGGGCCTTGGCAAGCCCCCCCTACCGCATACCTATTTGTCCGCATTCCTCAGGCTGGGACAAGCTCGCGACCACATTCAAAGACAAGGCGATTAGTGAGCTTGTTTTCATTATGTCTAGTAGCGCGGCTCGGGCCGACAATGAGTCCTAGCCGTGGGTCATCAGCGGCTTGCTGGGCCCCACCTCAACTGAGGTCTCAAGCCGCAGGACCTCTAGGAAGTGTCTCGACAACACCTCAGTGGCTGCTTTCTCCAAGGTCGCCTCGGCGGCGCGCGACTACGGTGAGTCAGCTGGTGAAAGTCATGCTACTGTACGGCAAAGCTTGCTGACTGGAACTGAAGTACACGTTCCGGAAGCGACATGATAGCTCGTTAATGCTAGGGGAAGTGGCAGCGTCCTGGGGAAGAGGATAGTGTTTTTCATAAGTCATGTTAGTCTGTACTTACACCCGTAGAGAATAGAAGTGCTCCAAGTCAAGCCAGCTCATCGAAGGTATATCGCGTCCAGGCCCAGGGTTGATGGGTGTTTACACGATGCCGCGGTGTTGTTCCGGAGAGAGACGGCATCATTTACAACTAGCACAAGCGTAGATGGCCTGAGGGTCTTGTTTTCGTCGTCTAATGTGCACTTATCTTGGATATCGTGGTATGGGAAGACATAATGCATCAAATCCTGGGTCCTGGGCTGCTCAAGACTAACATGAGCGTTTGATTCATCGAAGCCTGAAGAGTTGACACTGGCTCTACTAAAACTACCAGATGAGAAGTCTTGAACACGTCTCTCCTAAGTACTCATTAGGCTAGAATCCTTGGAAAGGTTGTTGGGGGCCAGCCCCTTTTCCATGGACATGACAACTTTCATCAATCCAGATATTCCGACTGATGGCTGCACATGCCCGACATTGGTCTTTATAGAGATGGACGGTAATTAAAGGATACGTAAATTAGTGGCCTGTAGCGAGGATCGGTTGCAGAAAAGACAGCAACAACACCGCGAACTTCGTTGTCATCACTGGCCATGGTACTTGTTCTATGGCACTTTCGGAAGGGCGGCATCGACACTGAAGATTGGCTTCATAGAGCTGGATGATTCATTACCAAGTACACCGGCTTGTAAATACTGATATAATTAGCTGATTAATTGGATCATATATACTTAATGAGCCAAGTGTGTATACCCTCGCCAGTGTACGATCCCTCTTTAATTCTAGGTACCTGTCTTTAGAATCACATGTCACCATCGGTACTGAAGCCCTTTAGGATACGAGTATGGATATCAAGTACTTAGTTACAACTGATTTGTTTATCTATATTAGCAGCGTGGGATACAAGTCTGGATGTCAAGTACCTAGGTACCAACTGATTTGTTTATCTCTATCAGAAGCGTGGGATATCTCCATTCGGATCACCAACTTGTGTACGGAAAGAGCTTCCCTGGGTTGATTGTAGGTACCATAGTTGACG
This sequence comes from Xylaria sp. JS573, assembly GCA_000966885.1. Classification (NCBI taxonomy): domain Eukaryota; kingdom Fungi; phylum Ascomycota; class Sordariomycetes; order Xylariales; family Xylariaceae; genus Xylaria; species Xylaria sp. JS573. The sequence continues at coordinate 856,349 of JWIU01000100.1, read as the reverse complement.
CGTTGATTCGTTCACGTCAACTGTTGGCAACCACAACGCGCTTCCCCAGCAACCTGCTGATTTTTTCAGATCACCAACCATCCTGCCCTTGCCTCCCTTCTCTATAAATACCCTTCCCCCCACGCACTTTTCTGAATTGTTCACCTCAACACACACACATCCAAATTTCCCACCCTCTTGACTAAACCACAACAGCTTCATCTAACTTCCGTATTCAATTGATTGTTCTCCTTCATGAAGACACCTACTCCTCCACACTACCCTTCTTGTTTATGCTTGACATGTTCGGGCCCTACTTTACGTAAGTTCACTCAATTCTCAATTCTCACCTCCATCACCCTTCCAACTGAGCGGCCTCAAGGGTTACAGCAGACTCAGCATGCTTCTCCTGCCTCTTCGCCTGCCTCTCCTCATGCCTCTCCTCCTGCCTTTCCTCATGCCTCTCCTCAACTCACTTCAATACCCCATTACCTACCCTCTTCATGTTTGTCTTACCTCACTCACCGAAATTTCATATTGAATTTCCATAACGTACTTTATTACCATGATACACATTTCAATTGACTGACATAGAGATTTGACTTCAGATTAAGGTATGGATGCCGGTAAATTCCCTTCGTCGCACCCATCTCACCCATTATTATTCAGGTTTCTTACGACCGACAATCCTCCCTCTATGAACCGACAAGCCTCCCTCTATGAACCGACAAAACCCCCTTTACTTAATCCGACTCGAGAACTATAACACAGGATGGCCCTGGGTACAGCCCCTGTGAAGGAACGTGCCCGACCCCAACTCCAGGACACACTCCCGGTAGCGGACCGATACACGGGAAACGACGTATTAGCCAAGTGCAGTGCGCACGACCCGGAGTCCCTCGACTCTGTCCTGAATCACCTGTAGACTTGCTTGGGTGAGAATTCCGATGTCCGGTTCGACCCCGGCACATTCGGTTGGACGTGAGGCACATTACGCTCTGAGTGAAGCGCGCCGACCCCGGTGGGAGAGCATTGCACGATTGGCCGTGGATACGTTCCATACTGACCCAGCGATCCCTCACCGGGGCGGCGAACGCGGCAGGGGGTCACTGACGCCGGGTCTTTCGGTGGCTTTGGCTGTCCTGGGTGTGACTGGCTAGTTGGGGCACCTCTTCTACCTGGCCGCGACCGTGGCGCTCGTGTTCGCGCGGCGTGGGCACAGGCCGGTTCGTCCTCTCCTACCCCCCGTTGTGTAGCTGACAAGATGCAGGGAGGGTGACGAAATCGGATCCTGCGCCTCCCAGTGGTGTCACCTGGTAACGCATCTGCCCGTCTCAGGGCATGCCATGCGGCTAGAGCAGGAACGTATCCATGTAGCACAGCATCATAATTAAGATATAGACGCTTGGTGAGGGCACTCTGACAAGCACCAGATATGATCGGTTGCTCTATACGTCCTTTTCGAATGTGTGTATATACGTATATAAGTAGACATGACGTTGTGACTAAAAAAATAAGCATTTCATGCATACGCTAGCCTAGCCTGGTACACATTTCCATTGAGAGTTAATACAGGGAATTATTTCCATGCATGTTTTGAAGGTCATGCGCTGCAACATCATGTGCTCCGACGGGTTAAGATAAACATGCACGCAGATGCCGTGCTGGTTGGTGATGTGACAGATTGATAGGAGGTCGGCAACATCAGTGCATGATGACCTAACGTTAAAGAGGGGTTCTAGGAGAATGTGCTACACTTACCGAATTGGGGCGGGTAGCTGTGAGGTGGTTCTTCCGATCGAGCGGAGACTTGTCGGTTTCGCACTTTGTGCCAAAAATTGAACCTTCTTGTTCTATTCACCAGCTAAAACAAGCCTTGTCTTCATCACCGACGCCCCTAGCCTCCCCCCAAGCTTAAGATCTTCCGACAGTATGGTGGAACCCCTGGGAATCGCTATTGTTGGAGGCGGCATCTTCGCCAGAGAGCAGCATATAGTGAGTATCACGAAGATTGTTCCACGGCAATCTATGCCACGTGCTTAGCAGGGAGGCCGGCGCAATTTAGAATTCAAAGAGTGCCGTCCTGAGAACAGCCAAGTCTAGACTTCTCGGAGAGGCCCGCTAGCTAACGTTTAGATAGCCCGCTGCCCTAGCTTCCCCCCAAATCTCTATCAAGGCGATCTGGTCTCGCTCGCTAAAGTCAGCTGAAGCCGCCGCTAAGCATATTCCTGAAGATGCTGGTGCCTCGGTCGAACTGTACTCGACAGATGCCGGCGAGGGGAAGTCTTACGACGACATCCTCAGGCGCGCCGACATTACTGGCGTCATCCTTGCCTTGCCAATCATTGACCAGCCCAAGTATATTGAGAAAGCTCTAGCGGCCGGCAAGCATGTTCTGGCCGAGAAACCCATCGCGAAGGACGTCGTCAGCGCCGTGAAGCTAGTAGAATACTACAAGAAAGTCACGGTTGAGACCAAGGCGACGCTGGCCATCGCGGAGAACTTCCGCTTCAACAAGGGTTGGGCCTACGGAGCCCAGGAGGCTGCGAAGCTCGGCAAGGTAACGGGCTTCGTCGTGAGACTGAACTCCATGATGCAGACAAGCAACAAGTACTACAACACTTCATGGCGCACAAAGCCGGAGTATCAAGGCGGCTTCCTCCTCGATGGCGGAGTGCACTTCACGGCCGCTTTGAGGAAGCTACTGGGCGGCGAAAATGCCATCGAGAGCCTGATAGCGCAAACGTCGCTGGTGTCGAGCCACTTGCCCCCCGTTGATACGATCAACGCAGTACTCAAGACCAAGTCTGGTGCGATCGGCTCCTACATCCACTCCGTTGGTACGGCGATGCAGGCTTTCGAATTCCATGTTGCGTGTGAGCAAGGTGTCATTAAAGCCGAGGGATCTAAAGTGACTACAGTCCGAGGGATCGGACCATATGCCGTAACAGAAGAGAAGGAGTTCGAAAAGACGAGCGGGGTCAAGGAAGAGGTCCAGGCCTGGGCTGATTCCATCATATCCGGAGTTCCCAATCCAGACCAGACTCCAGAACTAGCGCTCGGGGACTTGGAGTTGCTGGAGAAGATGTTGACTAGTGGTGATGAAGACGGCGCCCGACAGAAGCTGCAGTACCAGCATTTTGTATAGTAATCTCCCTTAGTCGAAGCGAGAAGATCTCAGTCGCGAATATCAAAGCTTGCTGGACGTTCCCTCCACGAGTATCTTCTCGAGGCCTTGACGTAACTGGGTGTTCATCCCGCTGGCGTTTGGTTTCTGGGTTGCGCGATCCACGAAGACATGCACGAATTCCCCAACGGCTTTGACTTGTTGAACACCTTTCTCAAACAACGCGACCTCGTAGACCACGCTGGATTTCCCGAGCTTGTTTACTCGCAAGCAAAGCTCGGCGACCTTTGGGTAGGAGATAGCAGCAAAGTGATCGCAATGTGTATGTGCCATTAGGGGATGCTGTGCCGACGTGGGAGGATGCAGCCCGCAGTGTTCCATTAAATAAGAATTAATCACTGAATCGAAGCTAGTGGCAGAGCAACAGTCAGACAGTGATCTCACAGGGTTCCCGGGAATACGAACAGGAAGTTGTATACAGAATTATTCATATGGTCATACATGTCGTTATCGTTCCTGTAGGCGCATGAGCCGTTTATCTTCATCGGTACCAGTGTGGTACATATTGATGATTGGCATGGCTCACCATCGCGTCCGGTATTCAAGCAGAAAAGGATAATCAACACGGCTTCTCCCCTTGAGTGACTTATCCGATCCCATACTCACGAGAGACGCGAAAAGATCGATGTATCTTGTCGTTTAATGTGATGTTTCATTTGTACCTAGACAAGTTGAGAGCCATGAATGTAGAGGGGTGTGGCCGTTGATGAGACAAGGTTCTGCCGAGTTTCACCGCCAAAATTTCCCGATCCCCTCCAACAACTCGACCTGCCTAGGGCGTTACCTAGTGATCCAGTGTCAAAATTGCCGTCAGGACACAAAGCAGACACAGCAAAGCCCATTTTCACTGTCGCTGTGTCGTGGACCTTTCAGGTATATGAAGAGACGAGGGTGGCGACTCAATCGAGAATCAGCGACTTGCTCGTAAGGGCCAGACAGCTCCTTTCGCCCATTATGAGTCAACCCATAAAGCCACCCAGCCCCTCGGCCCTCCCTCGTACCGCAGTCGCCATACCCGAAACTGAAAATTTGTCCATTGCCGAGCCGAAGAACGCCGAACCAAAGGCGGAAGACGACGCTACACCTCTAATCACGCCTTGCGGTGACGTATGGCCACGGCCGTACTACCTCGAGAACGGTTTGCGACGGGTTGCTCCCTACCACTACACATACAAGACCTGGTGCAAAGAACGATGGAGAGGAAGAGCGCTTATTGACGTGTTTGAGAGCGAATTCAGGGATCGGCCATTAGAATACTACAAGCATGCCATGGAGACAGGCCATATCTGTATTAATGGTAAGCCGACGTCTCCGAGCCATATTCTTAGAAATGGAGAGTTGGTGTCGCATACGATACATCGACACGAACCGCCTGTTACCGCAGACCCCATAGGTATCCTTCATGAAGATGATGACATGATTGTGATAAACAAGCCTTCTGGCATGCCAGTTCACCCTGCCGGCAGGTACAATTTCAACTCAGTGATCGAGGTCATGAAGGCCGAGAGAGGTCCTCAATGGATTGCCTATCCTTGCAATAGGCTCGACAGATTGACAAGCGGTATCATGTTTATCGCAAAGCATCCCAAATCAGCGGAACAACTAAGCCTCGAGATCAAACAAAGGTCTGTGCGAAAAGAATATATCGCCAGAGTCATCGGTGATTTCCCCGATGGAGAGGTGGTCTGCAACCAACCACTACTTCAAATCTCTCCCAAGCTTGGCTTAAACCGAGTGCGAGCAAACGGCAAAACAGCCAAAACAGTTTTCAAGAAGCTTGCTTATTATCCCCCACGAAGGTCACGTGAGAAAACGGAGGAAAGAGATCCTACGACGTCGCAGGATGTCGCCGATGAAAAGGTCAGGCCGTGGATACGGAAGGAAGGGTATTCGATTGTTCGATGTCTACCTGTCACTGGAAGGACCCATCAAATCCGAGTTCACCTCCAGCATCTGGGACATCCCATTCAAAATGATCCCATATATGCCAACCAGCGAGTCTGGGGCGCGAAACTTGGCTACAATGATCCTGATGCCCTCGAGAATACCGACGAGGATATCATTTCCCGCCTTAATCGCATGGGAAAAGAAGAGGTTGCTGATGCGGTTGCCTATCACGACGAGATGGTAAACGAATACTACAAAAAGAAAGCGGAGAAGATGTCTGGTGAGCTCTGTGAAGTCTGCGACACGCCATTATACACAGATCCCGGACTGCAAGAGCTCTCGCTATGGCTACACAGTCTTCGGTACGAAGATGCTGGGGGTGGTTGGAATTACGTTAGCCCTCTACCGAACTGGGCCTTACCACCGACTGGTGAATCTGGACCGACTGAAGTCGGAGGGATGGAGGAGTTGGTGGAGGCAGTGAAAGAAGTGAACCCAGAGATCTCGTGACCATTCTCACACCTCTGTTCAAGGAAAGTGACGACAGTCCCATCCCATTATGGAAGTCCATATAGGGAGTGCGACGTCTAAACTGGTGTGAAGTCAAATAAGTGGATGATCTGCCTCGTCGTCATGGCCATGGCAGCTAGCCTAAACGAGCTAAGAAATCGCGGCAAGACACTGTGCAGCTGGGCCCTGGCCCTGCCCTACGTGGTAGCAGGTAGTGTGGCAGGCAGTTTGGATTAGCCGCGTCATATCACCCAGTCATACGGCCAAGCTAAGAATAAGGGTACTTAAATAAGCGCACAGCGAGCCAGTTGCCAATAGATAGCCACCACACCCACGACTCCTGTCAAGCACAACAAAGTTTGATCCTGCAGTAAAACATGGTGACCACGACATCATCTTGCGCTCCTCACATTCGGTACCCAGGAGACCGCCCTACGAGTACGATACCTGCGAGTCCCCCGGAGACTCCGTTTGGGCGAGTGTAACTACGCAACGAGGAAATGTCTTTTTTCGCCTTTGCCCCGGATAAAAGGAGAAAGGAAAATCGAAAGGGAAAGGGTGAAAGAGTCCAGTATCAGTATAGGAAAAAACCCATGATGCAAAATCAGTTACCTACCACCAACGTATACTAGTCGCGGACATGTCTCGGGATGGCTTCTCTCAACAGACACCGAAGAGCACATTATGACGAGAAATGTTGATGTTCCGTTTTACGCATTGGATTGTATGTTGAACCCTCTGTCATCGCAACACCACTTCTGACACTCGCCCCCACCCCTTCATCTCTTACCTGTGCCAGGACGTGGAGGCTGCTTTATGACAAATATATTCCCCAGAAAGCTCAATTTGTTATTGCGAGTAAGTACATCACCGCGCCCGAGGAATGAAGCAACATTGCCCTCTCGACGCCGTATATACTGCCCTACAGCGTCCCAGCGTCATGCTGACCCACACTCATGAGACCTTGGTTGTAACCTCTCGGGAAATTCCATTGGAGCCCACTACCAGTTCATCTCATACTACTGTTCGTAGCCCATGGAAAGTCAGGCTTTGAGCTGGACTAAACAGCGAATGGCCTGCTGGTGGGCAGGGTGTCTTGGCGGGAAACTCAGTTTGTAATCCTCCGAAGCGCGGCAAAATGAGATCTACGGGTACATACCTAGTGTATATACCTCCCCCGGCCTAGGCTGCTAGGTGCAGCTACGCCAAACGTGGACAGTACAACAGGCGATGAAGACGAGTTTGAGGTACAATGCTAGTGCCTACCTAGGCTGGGGCCCTCCCATCAAGCCGTCTACCTGCTAACGTAGGTGTCTACACATCGTATCCTGGTAGTATTTCCTGTCACTCCACATGCCCTTGTCGGCCATGCTCCGGCCTAAAGGTGTTCTTCTTTTCTTCTTCGACTATTATGGTGGAAAGTTTATTAGGGCTCCCAACCTTGCAGTTGGCGATGGGTGGTTTCAGGCTTGTTCATACAGAGACCTCTACAGCACACCACCTATTATTCCCGATATGTCATCCTTACCTAGAACCCCCCGGCGTATACCTGATAGTAGAGCAGAGATCAGGCCGATACTCAGTATACCTGTACGCCGAGTCAAATCAGGTATACGCAAGGGTCACAGCAGTCGGCGCTAGCCCCGCGAGACTATCTACGCTTGCCGTTCCCCCGTGACCTTACGTAGGACAGCTATTACTTGGTAGTAGCAGTGATGTTACCTTCTTTTCTCCAAGAGAGGATAGAAGGAGAGAAGAGGGCAGGGAAGACCTAGGGTATCCAGGCTCTTCCCAGTGTGCCTACCCACCTGCGTGTTAACCTCTGCTAAGGGGATCTTCTAGATCACAGTGGGTCGCCTTGCGAATGGTCCCAGTTGCTCCCAAATGGCCGGTTGCATGTAGTAGCCCAGTGTCTAGCTACCGGCAGATTGTAGCGTGGGTCCAACAGCTGCATTATCTGCTCAGTTATATATCGTCCCCTCATGACGCCAAAAAGAACCCCTACCAACTTCAAGTCTCCCAAACCCATCTCAAACTCATTATCGACGACTACTCTATCTACTACACAGCCTTGCAGCCCAATTCACCTGCTTTTAGGCATGGCTTCTACGGGTTCACCAACTATCTCGAGTTCAGGCTCACCCAACAATATGAACAAGTCTCCTCCTGGGTCCACAAAGGGCGGGAAGCGCAAAGGTAGACAGAAATCCGGCTTTTCTGCTTTACCACATACCACATAAGGCCATGTCGCTGACAACATAACATCAGGCACAAGGAGCGTATCAACACTCACTCCTTCACAACTTGCTCGGAAGCGGGCAAACGACCGAGAAGCTCAAAGAGCCATTCGAGCAAGGACAAAGGAGCATATCGAAAGCCTCGAGAGGGAGATCGAAGAGCTCCGGGGCCGCCAGAACCGAGACCATGCCGTGCAAGAATTGCTTCGGAGGAACAAGGCTCTAGAGGATGAACTTCGCCGATTGAGGGAATGCATGGGGTTGCGCAGCAGTAGCTCTAATGGGCCGTACCCGCCAGGTGCGTATTTTAATCTCATCGTCTTTGCAGTTATCAGATTGCTGATGTTTGAATAGCATTTAACGGCCCTGGCTCTCGGCCTAACACGTTGGGGCAGTCGACACCCGACTACTCTATGGCGCAGGACATCACATATGCCAACATGCCTGATTCTACTGAATCCTGGGCTGCATCAGTGCCATGCTCCGTCCCCTCTACTGGCTCAAGCCCTTCCTCTACCAGTCTACCCGAAGACTTCGGCAGCAACTACATCCCTACCAGTGCGCCTGCAACGGTGTTAGAGAAGTCTAGCATGCCGCCAGCCATGAACTCGCCCACTGCATCTTGTATCAGTGGTGACCTGGGCTTTGAAGACGTGAAGCCTGGTAAGTTCCATTTCGATGGTTTACGGCCAGGGCTGAATCCTAATCAGCTGTCGCCAGAATTTGGACACCCTCATCTCAGTATGATGCCCATGCCCTCAGCCTATCAGCACCAACCATGGAGCATGTACCCCATGTACTACCAAGCGTCTCCGACAACTCTATAGCCTGGCAGGGAGCTGCATCCCATGCGCAAGTGCCCGTCCTTAACACGCAGCCTTCGTGTCGAAACGACACACTCTTGATAGGGTACATCAAAGACAGTCGACGCTTGGTGAATCTCGCTGGGCAACGGCCGCATCGAGAGATCATACTAGGCCCTGCTCGTCCGAACATCAGGCCTCTTCTACGAAAGAACACAGAGATCATGTCCCTTTTTGGGCTGCAACAGACTCAGCACTGGACCTCGTCGCCCACATCACGGGTAGCACGCTCGCACCCTTTCACGGATCTAGCAGCTGCGCTGTTTGATCTCGATCACCTCAACCGAGCGCTGGAACGCATCGGGAGCTTTCAACTGTTCCAAGGCCTGCTGGCTTGGCTTATTCAGCCGTCAATGGAGACATACCTGGGGCTGAGGGACATATTTCCACCTCAGCTAAGTCAGCGGGTGATACCCCACTCTCAGTGGATCGACCTACTCTTCTGGCCCGCGCTACGCGATGCCGTAATCAGACGGCCGGACGTCTACGCGACAGCAGAATTCCGACGCGTTTACAATGAGAGTCTAAGAGTAAAAAACTGGAACGGCGGGATACAGAGGGCGTTGCTGGCGGATCATTCCACCGGCGCTATTCACGTCAGCAATGACTTTGTACAACACGTATGGAAACTGGAAAATTGGGCGTTGGACGAGAATTTTACACGGCGTTATCCTGAACTGAGGGGCCTGGTCGGCGCGGCGAAAGAAGGCTCTTAGGTCATCACGGACGGCGTTTTGAGAGGTTTAGGCTCACGGGACAAAGACGGTGGCAGGCTGCCCCAGGAATCAGGATGAACAGGACACATCATCGGTTATCAGGACACACACCATACCATTGGATCCACGGGAGTTTTTGTTTAGCGTCCTTGTTACAGGACAGGTGTTCTTGGATATTACATGGCCGGCCAATGGATGGATAGATGATTTCATGAGCATGAAACGGAAAGGATAACAAACGACTCTAGAAGAGCCACCGCGTATTATTGCGAGCGAGTATATCTCATGGAATTGCACTAGAAGAAAAGCAATAATACAGAGCATATACTTTCTACATAATCATTATAACTTGCTATGGACTCTGTGCGTAACAGGCCCGGCTTCCTTGCCTGACAAACTCCTATCAAGTCTCAGCAGATCTCTCCATGGATACGGCTACCAACAAGCAGTATAATTAATATCAATGGGTATATAGGTGAAGGACCTCACTGAATCCATTTCATGCATGCCCCCCGGGGTAGCGACTCCACTTAACGTTACCTACATTCACCTACCTACCTCTTATTCTGCCGTATTCGTGGCGAAAGAAAATAGGTTTCTTGATGCTGATAACTCTTAGCAAGATCTCATTTAGATCCGGTACTAGGAGACGTCCTAAACAGGAACTGTTGTTTTCGTGTCCCGTGCCCAGCGGTCGAGTAATCGTTGACTTCAGGATCAGCAACACAACAAGCCTGCCTGCGTGCAGTCGGGGACTGATCATCGCCGAATTTTTAGGTGAGCATAGTACACTCACGCTGTCACGCAAAATGGATACCTTCCTTCACGCTATGTTCAGCCATGGAGTGGGACCATTCAGCCCGGTCCTCGGCAACGTCAAGGTCTGGTGGAGCTTGCGGATGGAGTTCCGCACTCCTGCGCAAGCCATTGGGCCCTGCTAACAGCATCTATTCTATGGTATGAAGACCTCGCTCCCATGTCCGATCCCTATAATTGGTTACCGGCCCAATACACGTCTGATGAACAGCTGCTGAAGAAAAGTCCTGCCCTCTCTCCCCAATCCTATCATGAACAAGAAACGCCAGCCCCTAGAAATGCAGCTGAACAGGGGCTGGCAGGAGTAGGTAACTCAATCTTGATGGGGGCCGCCGCAAAACCTTCCATCCTTCTTCGGGTGCACCGGTTCATCCTATCTTTCCGAAAGACACCCCGCCCCGATTGATTATGTAACTGTGCAGACCTATACACGAAGCGTAACCGAAAGGGGCTAACCCCTATTTACCAAAGCCATGAGGAGCCTAGGCTCGGTAGTCCTCCTATAGCATGCGTACACCTCCATTCTGTCGTCTGAAGCCGCGGTGTATAATAAGGCGTGCAATAAGTACAGTTTCATATAGATCCCCCCGACTCCCCCCTCATAAACTGAAATGACACAGTCCAGCCGGCGCGTCGTCTAAATCCGACGGAGCTCCAACCGCGACATGGCAGCGGGTATTTCCCCTAACCTTGAAGTTTGTAGAGAGAATAATATGATATGGGAAAGGTTACTCCCGCCGTAGAAGATCCAATCAGGATTACTGAAGGATTACTCAGATCTTGGATGCCGTCAAGATGACGAGGTCCACAGCTCAGGTGCTACTGCACACCTAACAGGTTTGGTAGCTAGTAGTACATGCAATGTATGTGCACCTATATGCTATACCTACGACACCCTAGCGCCGGAAACTAATAGCTGTAGTCCATCAGTATGGATCGAGATGGGAGCCCCAACCCCTCATATCACAGACTCAATTCTCGTACGCAGTTGTTTGCTACATAGATAATACGGATAGCTAGTCTATGGGCACAGAATCACTAGCAGATCAGGTGTCACTTGACCTCGGGGGAAGGGGGGGAGACCACGCGGTCAAGCATCTCGACAGACATCCAATAAACGACCACAGCCAACTTCCTGACAAGCGAGCTCTGGCAGATCAACGAGGGGGGTGGAGCAGTAGCTCTGGGATGGCTTAAACTCTGTCTCTTTTTCTACGGATCACATCCTTGATGGTCGGCGCATCCACCAGCCCATCTGTTCGTCCCATGAACCCAGCCCTGCAAGGTTGAGCCCGGCACGTTGAATGCCCCTTGTCTAGCGTCGTCGATCAGGATACTCGTCGGGCGAATCCTCGGACAAGGGGGGGCTGCGAACCCTACCAGACACAACACCACGGCCTATGCCTTGTATGTCCAGCAACTGGATAATACCGCTCAACTACCAATGCGACTTGAGGGAATAGTTCACAACTGCGCGTCTTAGCTCAAATTTCATCAGCTTGACTTTTATTGCCTCTTGTATCTCTTTTCCCGTAATCGGCATTCGAGATCACTAGTTTTCATTATTATTCTTAGCTAGGCCTGGCTTCATTCAGTCGCATGTTCATGTCTTCTACCCCATGTTCCGCACGTAGTGGCCTCGGCGAAGAGAGGATTGAGGCTCCGTAGCAAGAAGATAGTCAAGAGTTCACGAACAGCATATCGAGCAGTGGTTAGGCATTGTCCCTGCACCAAATCACAGGTAACTATCACGTATCAAGCACGTCATACATTTACGGCTTAAACTACAGAGAAACCTGGACCCTATAGTCCTAGCACCTGTTATACTGAAGGAGGGGTTCTTAGTTAGAGTTCTGTCTCTTTTCTCTCTTTCTCTGCCTCTGTGTCTCTCTTCCCCATGGCAGGGGAGGATGCCAATGCCGCTGCAGTTCACGTACCACCAATTATCCCAGCTAACAGCCACTCGTTACGATGAGGCCCTTGAATGTTGGTCGAACATTTTGACTTTTGACTTGCTGCCAACTTACCGACAACTCAAAATACAGTTTGACCGTGGAAAGTGATGAGAGGGTATAACTCAATAACTTGACTAATCGATTGGAAGGTTGATAAAATATTTTAAGGATTGCGCCTAGATTGCTAGGAGAATTGATCGCAAGGGATACCCAGACGCGCCGCGCAACGGCTCTAATCGTAGCTTTCGGGTCTAGACACATCATCTCGGGGATCTGGCGCCGGTTGTTCAACGTCCCGTGAAGGCTGCGCTAACGAAAAGGTGCCGAACCTCACGCAGTCGCCGTACCCTTGTCCCGTCCATCCATCGTCGCATCGGCCTATCATACAGGGAAGAGAAGACGTTAGAATATCAACGTGAAACAGAGGCAGGGAAGGCAACTGCCGTAGTACGTGTACTCGACGGTTTGTTTCATACATTTTCGTCCTCTTCGATCGTTCTCCACTCGACGCGTACGCCTAGCTGTGGTAACGCTCTCGAAGGGGGGGGAGGACCTAAAATATGCACGTTCTAGAACAACGGCGGCGGCGAGCTCAAGGGTGGGCAAGTTTAGAATACCTACTTCTGAGTCCCCTTTCTCAAGAATCATATGACTGTTTCTTTCTAATTATGTCGCTAAGGGTAGTCCGGCAGACGGCATGTAACGGTCATCGAAGATCTGGGGGGACGGTTGTGAGAGCATCAAGATCGATGGTCACGGAGTCTATAACATCTTCCCTCAGGACTCCGGGGAAAATACTACGTAATTTCTGTGGGGTCTATCTCATGCAGGTAACAGGAGCAAATGCTGAATTTCACGAGGTGACAACTGACATAAGCAGCGGACTACATAGACGATACGCCCGGAACAATCGCGCTTTGCGCCGTTAAGACAGGATGGATGGCCATACAAGAAGGACAAAGTCCAGACCGTGTCTAGAATCTTTCTAGAATATCGCTGTAGCGCCGCAAAAGCAAGGGTCTGGAGGATATCAACCTCCGTCTGGACGGGTACTGAAGCCACTTTCGCAGGGATCCCAAAAGCAAATTCCAAGTGGGCTCATCGAACTGCAGGTACGTTTGTTATTGCACTGGGAATATTAGGACAGGGCTGGCCGAGAGGTAAATTGAGTTCACACGTGCCCCCCTAACGAGAATTGAGTTTCGCGCACTGCGGCGTGGCACGGCCGTCGATATGTCGGGGACATACTCGGGAATACCCATCTATTGCTAGGTATCTCTCGAGTTACCAGATTAGATAGACCGCAAAGTAGCATGCTGGAGATTGGGGATTTCTTTGTTTTCCCCGACATCGCCGGTATATTTTCAGATCTCGTATTGGCTCAGCCTCAAGGAAAAGTCCAGCGATAGCTTCAACATCAAGGCATCTGAGTAACCGGTGTTTTAGGCTCCTATGGGAGAATCATGGGCTACGCCCGCCTTCCATGCTAGTCATCTTTGGGATCATCCATAGATAGAAACGGAATGTTTCCTCAGTCCTTCTCGACGGCGCCTCGTCGCCATCTGAGGCTCGCTCCAACAACTCCGGGGCGGGGTTCTAGAGCCACGACACGGCTCGCTCCTCGTCGGCGTTATCGGAGTCTAGAACACTGACCCTTCTATCCGTCCGGTGGGAGCGAGACTCCAGACACAGGCGAGGCGGGATCGTGTCAATATAAAGTTCGCAGCCTTCCCCTAGGGACTAGCTTCCCTTCGCCCCGAGCCATCTTCACGACGTGAACTGAAAACTTTATATATATGCTTTTGGCCATGGGGTTTTAGTACCTCCCGCTAAAACGGATAGGGCCTCTGGGTAGAACCTACCACGACTCTCTTCGCCAGAACAACCCAACCAAGCCTATGCTCTCACGTTTACATGTGTACACGTAGGTATTGGGCTTCTTAACCCGCTTCGATCTGATAGAGATACATTCCGAAACCCTATCTTGCTGCCTTCTCCCCGGTACCACCTAGCATCCGGATACGTACGTCCCCCTTTCCCTAAGACCGACTACCCATCGACACGTACTTGTATACATTCACTACATGATCAACGTATACTGGTACGTGGTGAAAGGGCGCCTCTACCCAGGCCAAGCTTCACGATCACTATGGACGTCCCTAGGTCTAGAATATCGCCGGCTAAACCACTGTCTCTGTGCTCTTAGCGGCCAGACTACTCTACGTCTAGGCCTTACTTGTGTCTAATCCTTGGTTCCGGAACAATGATAGAATATTCAGCGCATAGGGCCAGACTTATGGGCGCATTGCGAATCCGGGATGCTTGTAGGCAGGTGGATTGCCTCGTCTATGCCTAGTGTTCTTACCTAGGCGCCGCTCTTCTGTGAACTAGCTAAAGCATGCCTCTTTTCTAGGACGGTCCAGCAGCTAAGGACAAATTGACCTATGTGGTTTACCTCGGTTTCTCAGACCTTACAACAACTCACCATGGTCTGTGCGCCTACTATAGCTGTGAGGCTCTCGAGAGTCATGTAAACAGAGAGCTAGCTTAAACTTAGTTCGAGATTTCCTAGATGAACGCATATCCCAGCAAGTGCGTAGTATACATCCGACTAACTGGGATATACTGTGCTGTTAACTTCCAGCCCCTTACGCTCCCTTCCTCCATCTCTCGGTGAAAGTTAGGCATCGAAGACAAGTATAGGACACTGTCGCTATCCCGTCTAATACATCAAGATGGCCCTTCACACGCAGCGTTCCCATCAATTCAATCAATTTAAATAATCGCTATTATTTGATTTAACTTGTGTTTGACTCAAATAACGCGTTTTTTGACTTGATTAACGAAATTCACGACTTGATTTAATTATTAAGCTAAATTTGTTATTATTATTACTTTTAAACTTTTAAATAATTATTATTTTTAAACTTTTAAAGCTTTCAAATTAATTATTAATACTTTTTTAATAAGTTATAAAAGTTTATTAATACTTTTTTAATAAGTTATAAAAGTTTATTAATATTGTTTTAATATTAATATTTAAAATATTAAATAACTTTAAACTTGTTAATTTTTAAACAGCTTTATTATAAAATTATTATTAGTTTAATTTAATTAAATATACATTTACATTTAATAAATATAATTAAAATTAATAATACATTTAAAATAAAATATAATAATTAAAAAAAACTAATTTTTATAACGTTTTTATTATAATAAA
>JWIU01000100.1:763410-839336 GCA_000966885.1 Xylaria sp. JS573 | reverse complement strand
TTAGTTGAATTGGTGGGAACGCTGTTCACACGTGCTGGACCAGGTCATACCTAATCCCTAGTAGTAGGCCACGACTAACTCGTGATAGCAGCTGGGGGTATCCGTTGTGGACTCGACCAGAACCGGTCTAAGCTACTACTTATAGGATACGCCTGCGTGTATCCCGCCAATCCTAGCTCTGTATCTACTATGAAGATACGCGTCGCTATAACCATAATCAAGCCTGGAAGTGTTACTCCTAGCGCTTCCCCTTCTCCTAGCTTCGTATTGAAGGTATATGGTCTCAAGTCAATATCCGGAGCATTCATGCAGTCCGGGCCAGAAATTAGAACCCACGCACAGAATAAGCATGGACGTTCATATCGCATTGTGGTTGGCAAGTGTAACTGATCCCTGAAGGGATCCACTACCAGGGACGGTGATACGATAACCCGACTGGCTAATATAGGTGATAAATCTCCTCCAAAGGAGGAGAGAGCCCTTAGATACACTCACTCAATTTACTCTCCTTGCAAGTGATCACTTGGGTGCCCAGTGAACACTCACCCAAACTTGATAGTTCATGAAGAAGCCATCGTGAAGACTAAAGCCTATGGTTGAGAATTCACCTATGGATACAGCAGCATAGACGGTACGGCTCATGACATCACGCCCCGTCCCGTCTGAAGCTGATTCACACAGCACTGCATCAGTAGGTTCTCCATAAGCAACATAGATCTGTCTAACGGTACGCACGTGAGCCCATTGGTTCGTCCCCTACCTACCACTACCTACGTATCTATCTGATTATCTACAAGATCCCGGTACATATCTCTTCGTGGCAAGGGATCACTGATATATACTTTGGAAAAGTTCTAAAGCCTTCTAATGTGATTCGTGGCAGGTATGACTTCCGATCTCTTGCTTCAGGTAAACCTACAATGGGTAACCGAGTATAGTTCTCAAGTTGAGGCGAAGGCGCTAGATATCTACCAAGAAACTTTATCTGATATCCTGTGAGGTCACCTCTTCAGCTCGCGATATATTTGACTATGGTGTGATATAGACTAGCATGGTATAGACTAGCTTACGGGCCTCGTCAACTTTGACGTCGTGGATTGGGCGCCGGGTAGTATGCGTCTCCATGTTTGGACTCCGTTATCCATTTAGGGGTTACCTTGGCTAGGCCTGATGGCCCCTATGTCTACAAAAAAGTAGTCATTCCTGGGGGCGAAAACATGTTACTGGATACAATTTCTTCCCATACATGTAACTCTCTACCGGTTTCTATGGGCTCTTATGAGCCGGTTATTCCAAAAGGTATCGCACAAACTCTATCGTTGAAACAATATTATCGATATGTAGTATGACTTCACATCGTGGTCTTGTTTACTATGCCTACCGGCGATCATCTGACCTATACGATTCTAGTGGCGTCATAGTCAGGCACTATCTATCTCCTGTCTCCCTTCGCCTCATGACCTGGGAAGTCGAAATAAAGTTTCGAAGGAGTCATCACTCTTGAGCCGGTTGATTCCTGTTTAGGACTTGTACAGTTTCTCTCTAGTAAGGCCGTCAAGTCGTGTACATACGAACTACCCCGGCTTGAGCGGAAATAGATTGCCTAACAACATCCTCTAAGTACGATGGGATACCTGTCAGGCTTCGGAACTTCCTTCCGCGGAGGTCCATCTCCGCTCTTGTTCGGATTCGGATTCACGGAAACTACGGGGCCTTGGAGAAACGCATCGTGGCAAATGTCGCGGCCTCATACGGAGCTTCAAAGCTCGCAATAGCTGGAGTCTGTGATATCAGCAGCTATCAAGCTCTGTGCGAGGTATGTGTACGTGTTATGTCTAGACACACACACACACACTCTCTCTCTCTCTCTCTCTGAGTACGTGTGTGTGACTAGCTAGATATACAGTGTGGACTGGTCGTCCCTTCTACCCCTAATAGCGCACATGGACTAAGGACACAACGAAGTAGAAGTGGCTGTAACAAGGGTCTAAAGGGGATGACCCGCTCACTTCTGCGTGGTTCGAATCTCCGTTACGTATTGGATATTGAAACATGAAACTGGGCCATATGTCGTTGAGATAACTAAGACTACCTATGGTTGCTTACGACCTCATAATAAATTTGTGATCGCATTTATTGCACTATGTATCGAGGAATTTATTAATACTGCTTGTGTAGACACAAGGCATGCTGGAAGTGAATAGGAGGCAAGCGCTCAAAGTAGAGATGTTGATCAGGGGCGTTGCTGACAGCGCCCCATCACGCACCTAAGCTCATAAGCTCATAAGAACTTTATGAGAAACTCTCCCGGCCTATTTGGAGGTCTCGTCTTTGTTTTTTTTTTTCTTCTTCACAATCTGGTTCTTGTATACAGTTTTAGTTTCGTTCACTTTGAGTTACCTGACTTGTGCCCTCGGTTGACAGTTGTTAGATTACTATATCTCAAGACTCATTCATGTTTTCGCAGTGGATCGCCAATACTGGATAAAGGTCCCCAAGATATCTGTAATTAAGTCAATCCTAGGTTGAGACTCGCGAATTTGAATTGGAAGTCACCAACAATGAAGGCAGCGTGGGTAATCCCACTGGTATTACAGGGACCCCTGCTGAAGCTCGGGGGCGTCTGTCCAATAGCACAACATAGGCCAGCCAAGTTTAGAAGGGACATCTCTTGGAAGGGCCCGAGAGACTTCATAACTGGAGCAATTAGCGACATACCCACCAGATCTCTAGAGCCTCGACTTTCGCATCAGCAGATTCTGCCACGTAGTGTTTCATACCTAGTATCGTAACGCCCAAGGCTTTTGACCTTATCGTGGGCGTGCAAGACATGAATGATCACCAGTTACCTAACCCCGCAGGCCTCCCGCGCCGCACTCTCTACAACAAAACACGGGCAGCCAAGCTCTAGCGCAGCACCTATAGCATACATAATACAACAATACTACATGTCGCTGGAGAATCTGCTTATTATTCACCTTAGTTCAAGAACAGCGGCTCCAATGACGACAATAGCAGGTCGCATATGGACGTGTCAGTGTACCGGCTCATATTGGTATCCTCAGAGCCGCCGCGACATGGATCAAGTTGTGTCCTGCCCAAAATGGAAGGCAGTCCACCCCCGCACGCAACGTCTAGATACGCTGGTCGACCTGGGCGTCCGCAACGGACAACCTAAACAGGACCTCAAGCTGCGTGGTGCTACGGCAGAGGCGATAGCCCTTCGTTGTGACCGAGACTTGTGGCAGCGTGGCTCTTGCATGGTCATTTATTGGAGCTTGTCTTAGCTCATAAGGTGTTAAGGTCTGACCACCTATATGAACTACGTCCTTTCCAGAGACAACCCCAAACACCAATCCAGAAGGTCACATCCTCTCACTCGGACTGACCATTCCCGCATGTTTCGCGCACATGCCGGGATGGCTGGCCAGCGGCCAACAGACATGCTTAACACCCGCAGGCCTCGAGGCCCGGCCCGTGATAGGTAGGTAGTCATTTCTTGGTTCCCTGAATTAAGACACATGATACGCATGATGGCCCCTATGCGCGCGCGCGCGAATATTAATATTTAAACACGGACCCCGTTATCAGTGATTTCGTAATGAACTTGGATTCTGCCAGATGGACCAAGTCATCGCAATCAAGCGATCTCAATCTCGACGAGAAGTAGGCATTCTTAACCACCCAGGGGAAGAGAGATCTCCATCCGAACAACACAGGCTCGGGATCTAGCATTTGCTTCACCTCACCTTCGCCGTACATAACATTGCAAAATGCGTGCCCTCGCCGTTTCTGTCCTCGCCCTCACCGCAGGTGCCCTTGCGGCTGACTGCAACGGCCACGCCGAGCTCTGCAACCGCGCATACAGCAAGGTCTCGTTCGTCGGGTCGCACAACACCCCCTTTCAGGGCGTCGGGCCTGCGGACAACCAGCTTACGTCGGTGCAAGACCAGCTGGACCAGGGCGTGCGCTTTCTGCAGGCGCAGACGCAGGACAAGGACGGGGCTCCGCAGATGTGCCACACGTCGTGCGCGCTGAGGGACGCCGGCTCCCTGCAGGGCTACCTCCAAACCGTGAAGACGTGGGTCGACCAGCACGAGAACGACGTCGTCACGCTGCTCCTCACCAACCCCGACGCGATCGACATCAACAAGTTCGGGGACGTGTTCAAGGCGACGGGACTGGACAAATACGTCTTCACGCCCGAGGTCCAGCTTGCGCTGGATGATTGGCCTACGCTGGGGGAGCTCATCGCTGACGGTACCAGGGTGGTGGTTTTCATGGGTAGGAGATGATATCTACTACTCATGCCAAGGAGTGTCTGGATTAGGTGTATGTCGGGAAGCTAACAGAACCGCAGACTACAACATGGACACCGCGAAGGTGCCGTACATCCTGGACGAGTTCGCCTACTACTTCGAGACGCCCTTCGACCCACTCGAGGACCAGCTGAGCCAGTGTGGCCTCGACCGGCCCGCAGGGGCGGCGGCAGACGGCCGGATGTACCTCGCGAACCACAACCTGAACTTTGAGCTCCTGCCCGAGGTACTGATCCCCGACATTGTTAACGCGCCAAACACGAACTCGCAGGACTCTATCACGGCGCAGACTGGCACATGCAATAGCAACTATGGGCGGAATCCGAATGTAGTGCTGGTAAGTCGTGTTTCTTCCCAAAAGTCGGGATCTATTGAGTACCAAGCCATGGTTGCTAATCTTTTGGCACGAAAGCTCGACTTCATCAGTGTAGGGGATGCGATAGCAGCGCAGGACAAGCTTAACGGGTTCTAGAGACGTAGGAAGAAGTTGTATAAGATAGAGTTAATGGTATTGATAGTAATTGAATTGTTTGCTAAGTTTTCTGTCGGTGTGTTTGAATAACTAACATCTGTATGGGGATGATGCTTAAGATGATACCATTCACACCGTTCATTGAAGACGTAAGCAATGATTGCCTAAGTACCTATGGAACAACATCAAACTGACACGATGAACACAAGACTGTCTCATCCTACTCGTTTGGATAATACACGAGTTTTATTCGGTTCTAATAGGTTTTCTGAAATTAATGTCTTAACTACTTAACGAACGGGCGTAATATTTACTGATGGGAGAGCAACAAGCTCATCGCCGTAGATTAGAATCTGAAAACGTGAGTTCACAAGTCTTTGGGTCTCAATTTTCTTACTGGAGGGTCGGCAACAGCGACAGAGCCAATCTAGTGTCGGTGGTTTAGCATTCTTCAGGCCACGGAGGAACGTGTGTTTCGAGGCCAATGTGTATAGGCAGAGATAGCGAACTACTACTTTACAGCTGATTACTCATCAGAGCTTCAATCTCGATTAGTATAGTGGTTAGTATGCCAGCTTGTCACGCTGGAGACCGGGGTTCAATTCCCCGATCGAGAGCTTCTTTTTGGATTCTATTGTCTCTAGAGCATGTGAATACAAGGGGGAATAGACGTAAACTTGCCGCTTTCTTTTTATCATATAATTTTGGATCACGAGCTTGGAAAGCACAGAGAATCTTGCCTTGCTTCTCCATACTGCGACATTTTACATTCAGGTCGCGCTAGGGGAGAGAGGCCTCGGACCTACATGGCTGGAAACTCGACATTATCTATCCAAGTACAAATAGGCAGACACTTCGATTTTGGGAACTTGTACAGATCTGTACGGGGCGGTTTAGAGACTACTTGGCATGGATGATTGGGGTTCTGCGGCGGGAGGGGCGCACGCGGCAGGTGACAAATCGGAACATAGAAGCTAAATATATCTGCTGCTGTCAAGACCGTGTGGTCGCATACCGGGCGTCTGCTGGGAGTGATATTCAGGGATCTCGGCGGTTAGGGGGTTGCAAGAGCTGCGAGAGCTGCTAGAAGCCAATCAACAGCTCTGCATTACAGCGATTCTTGGGGTCGGCCAATCAGCGGCCGATATTTGTGGCAGCTTGGGGTCCCCGGCTTGCCGCTGGCTTGGCACGCTGGCGTCCAATGCCCGACGGCAGGACATCCGGATAGACGCCGCGCCCGTGATGGGACTCATGGGAGGCCGTTTAAAAAGAATAGAATGTCGCATTAGAGAAATGAGAGCTGGCATTCAGGTGCAGTCTATTTCTGTAGTTCTTCATTTTAACCTCGTTCTTTTCGTTCAAACGTTGTTGGTTGCGTGTTGCATCAGGTTTCCTTCTATCTTCGTTTCCCAGAGCTTAAGCAAGTTACTTCGATAATTCTTTTCGACGTAGTCACTTCGAGTCGACAACCCAGAGCTCGACGCCGAGTTGAACTGTTCTTTAATTCATCAAAAATGTGGTCGGTATGCCTTAATCAGTTGGCTATAGCGTTAACAGGTTCGTCGCATCTTCCCCAGGAAAACCCTGAACGCTTGGTCAATGCTGACTTACACCAGCACTCTCCTTCCTGGTGACCACTTCGCGAGCGCAAGATGATACCACCACCACCACCAACAGCACTGCATCCTCGGTCTTCATCTCGCCGGCGCGGGACCTCGCCTTCGCTCTCAACGTCCCGGACGACGACTCGAGCACGGACCTGTACTTCTCGCTGATGATGCCGACGGGGGTGTCCTGGGGCGGCGTGGGCCTCGGCTCCGACAGGATGGCCGGCGCGCTGATGCTGCTGGCCTACGCCTCGGCGTCGGGCCAGAACGTCACGCTGTCGCCGCGCATCGCCCGCGGGCACTCGGAGCCCGCGCCCGCGCCCGGGATCGCCGTCGAGGCGCTCCCCGGCACCGGCCTCGTCAACGGCACCGCGCTCGTGTTCAACGGGCGCTGCGGCAACTGCCGCGCCTGGTCCGGCGGCAGCGGTCGGATCGACGTCGCGAGCCGCGCGCAGAACATGCTCTACGCGACGGGCGACGGCGGCGAGCTGAAGAGCGACGGCCTGGACGCCCCGCTCCGCATGCACTACAGCTACGGCACCTTCACCATGGACCTGGTGCACGCGACGGGCGGCCAGGGGGCGGTGCCGGCCATCCGGACGTCGAACGACAGCGCGTCGGTCGCGGCCGTGCAGGGGTTTTCGAAAGAGGGCAAGAAGGACGTCGCGGCCGTCATGCACGCTATCATCATGGTGATCGTGTTCGTGGGGCTATACCCCTTGGGTATTCTGGTCCTGCGCCTGGGCAACTGGGTGCGCTGGCACGGCATCAACCAGGGGCTCGCCCTCGTGGGGACGATCGTCGGCGCGAGCCTCGGGTTTCATATCAGCGGGTTCTACAATAGGGTAAGAATGCAACATAGCCTGCCTACCTACTTACTACGGCTTGCGGCAAGAAATAGATAGGTGGACAGATCAGGGGTGGCGACAATTGCTAACCTTCCGCGCGTGCAGTCTAGGAAGTTCAACACCGCGCACCAGGTCATCGGCATCCTCATCTTCATCTTCATCTTCGTGCAGTTCGCGCTGGGCTTCATGCACCACCGCACATTCAAGAAGACGCAGCAGACGACCAAGCTGGCCCCTATCCACGTGTGGATGGGCCGCGTGATCATCGTCATGGGAATCGTCAACGGGTTCCTGTACGTGTCCCCCAACCCCCCCTCTCTCTCTCCTCGCCTTGAGGTCTTCCTCCGCTGACATTACCTCCACTCCAGGGGCTTCCCGCTGGCCCAGGCGCCGCAGTACAACTACGTGCTAGCCGGTCTCGTACTCTTTATCCTGCCCGCGATGGCCATCATCCTGTTGACGAAGAGGTTCATCCAGAAGCGGTGGAAGAAGAGCAAGCAGGCCGGGGCGGCGGCCGACGAGCCGAACGGCTACGACATGGAGCCGTGGCGCCAGCGCGGTGGTGGTGCCCAGCCCGGAAACGGGCCCAGCATCACGGTAACCGCGCCGTCGCCGAACCAGAGCCGGGGCCAGAACGCGAGTATCCCTCCCATGGCCTCCTACGCACCGTATCAGTCATCGCGGGGCGCTAGGGGAGCGGATCTGGGACCCCAGCAGAACGCCAAAGAGTATGTGTGATATTGACGAGAGATAAAAGAAGGCCCATGGAGCTAAACATGATTATATGAATTGCATCTACTGGAGTTTAGATCATTAGGCATTAAGGGGCGTCGGGTCAGCTTTGGATTTAGGTTGGATATTTACGGCATGTCATCAGATTGGACGATTGAAAATAAAAGAAAGAAAGAAAATTGAACTAGTTAGTAAGTCGCTAGTCCGTCTGCATGCCGCGGTGGTGCATATGTTAGAGTGGTGGGCAGAGTCATATCCGCCAGATATGGGCATCCGGCCTTCGTGAATAGTTTACAGCACCAACGCACTCTGGACTCAGAGCTAAACGTCTCCAATAACCAACCATCCTCGTCTCATCAAGCTGCCCTCTGGTAAGGTTACATACGACTGAGCAAGGCTACCTGTTGTCATCTAGATCGCTCCTTACAATGGAACGTGACACGCTTGGATTGTCGTGTGTAATCGGTAGATTCTCTCACTGTGTCCTGGTTGTATAGTCATCTGACGTAACCTTTCAGATTCACTATGTTCATAACTGGATCCTATGTCACCTTGCGACTGGCAGGGGAGGTGATTAGGCAAAATTCTACCCGAGTTAGGCGACGTCCGTTGCTCTCCCTTTCAGCCCGGTATACCTTGGCCACGAATTTAAGCCGACCTCCATTAAATACCAGAAGTTCGTATTAATGGCCTTGTTCATGTACGCCTTCAAGCTTCTGAGAGATCTAGGCTGGATCGAGACCAGGTTTCAGTGGTCTAGAAACGGCCCTCGCAATAGGCTGAACTGGGTCAACGCAGACTCACTGCAGCTATAATATGGCCGCATTAACGGGTCGTTTTGCTAGCACCTGGTATTCGGTGCGCTTTGTAGACATCCTTGCTACTCCGATGGCAATGTGCATCTAGTAGTCCACAGCACTGCTATTCTTAGAAGTCGAGATAGTAACCGACATGGGAGCTTATCTACTAATGCGGATATGTACATACACACTTCAGTATTACCTACTATATAAAGGGGTGATAATTTAGTATCATTGTTACTATGATGCTTTGCCTATGACCCATAATCACAGACCTTCGTGCCATTGAGTCAAGCTCCCGAAAATGATGTCTCGCATGCAAAGCCTCTGGGCCTTCATCGGGGCTTTTGCTTCAACGGCCTTAGGTGCTTGTGCTAGTTATGGCATGGACTACTCGAATGGTGGCTCATACAACATAGATGTTCTATCGAACGAAAACTTCACCTTCGCGACGATATTTCAAGGTGCGGTAATGAACCCTCTATCTCTCTCTAGACAACTACTGATGGAGATCAGGATGCGAGTCCGAGACGGTGAAGCCATTTCTTTTGGACCCTAATGACAGGCAGTACGCCTGTTCTGCGATCAAGACCACTCCTTCAGGAACCGAGGTCACCTCTACATGGTAAGGAACTGTATACTCCTTCCCATTCAGAAGAATCACGCAAGCTTATTATTTTCTAGTGAGATCCTGTACTCGGAGATGACTTCCGGTACATATAAGATCATCATAGCAGGAGATAAAGTTGCTGTGCAAAGAACAATCAACCTGGTAGTTGGTGCACCTGCGACAGTGACCTTCATTGTGAGCATATAGACCCTAACAGTAACTTGGCCACTGTCTACTAACATTAGGCTGCCGGCAGGCCACACCAACGGTTGTCGTAGGTGTGACGAGCACACCCAAAGCCACGAGTACGTATAAATCATGGACCTAACGGAGAAACCGAGCCTAACGAAGTTATAGCCATATATAAAACTATCGCTCAGACGCAAACCCTCATCCTAGCCCCCGAGACGATCACGGCACCTTGCGAAGCCGGGCCCACTCAGACGGTAACGATGACACCAAGCCCATCGACCGTAGTTCGCACATCCACAGTTGTACGAACCGTTACGGATGGCGAGGTCACCAGCCATTCGTATACCACGGTGACTAAAACAGCCACCTGCTATTACCGGACCACCAGGCCGTTCGTCCCCGATCCCCAGCCCACGTGGTGCATCGGAATGAGTTGCTACTACCCTCCTCAAGGTGAACAAGCTGGTGATGTCGCCAGTACGGAAGGAGATTACAGTGTGGCTTTAGAGACGGGGAAGCAAGACCTAAAGGCTATCGCAGCGACGACAGTCACCATCACCGAAACCACCTTCACAGTCACGAGCACGGATGTGACTATAGTCCCGGCCTCTACGACAACGGAAAACGGTAAGCAGATGAATTCGAACATTGGGAGAGGCTATAGACTGATAGTATCCCTTTAGTGATGCAAACTATCACAGCTACCATGTAAGTCGTGCTCAGGCCCCCTCTTTCCAACCTAGAACTTGCCAAGTCGGCTACTTACTGATGACGCCCCTTCACAGCACTCCCGCACCGTCGACCTTCTGCGAGGGCACCAGACCGGGGGAGACCATCACCGTCACCAGGCCATTCGGCACCGTCACGGAAACCGGCCTTGTCTACACCACCAGCCACCTATCGGCTACCGTCTGGGTGGGGTACGTAATACTGCTTCCCTCCGTGCTCGCCGTTAGGTACGGGTTCGGAGCATCCGGAACACCATGCTGACTTGGAGTTCTTTTTTTTTTTTAGGGAGACGGAATACACCGTGTCGACGAACAGGGCGAGCGCGACGGCCTGCTGGAGGAGCGGGGGCTGGATGGGCGTCGACACGGGAACCCCGTGAGCGTTTCTTCGCCGTACACGTATTTGAGCATCAGGTCTCTCTGTGGTAATCCATGCGACAGTAGGCTGTCACACGATGTAGGTAAAGCGATAAGGCATTCGGTTACATAAGAAAGATAGTGTTAATTTACGCTTGTCTACGTACTCCGCTACCCGAGAGATATCCTGGCAACATCGTGTCATTAGCTGTAAAGACTGAAACGCACTTTTCGAGCTCAAAAGCGAAGACATCGTTGACTAGACGAGCATAGTCCCCCCTCCTGGCAAGGAGAAAGTCGGGGTTCTTCACGCTATTGCTCAAAGGGCCAGTGGATTGAACACATACATTGACGGGTGGTTGCCTATGAGGCTTGACTTGGTTATCTCACCATTTGAGGGATCCTATCACAACAGTCTTCTTGATGCTCAGGGGTATGTATACCCCAGAAGACGTATCTTGTCAAGGTAGGACTGCTACCACTGACCGTTCGTTTATGCTCCAAACAGGCTGCAAACGAAAGAACATATATACGGCCGTAGAAGTTAATTGCCAATTGTCGACATGGGTATTTCGGCGATGAAAAAGAAATTCGACTAAGGCATTGCCTCAGTCATTGGGATGTGGATACCTGCAACTCCGGGGAATCGAACCCCGACCCCAAGCTTTCAAATAATTAAATTTTAAAAATTTATATATATAATATACATTTTAATAAAAAATATATATGTCGCAAAAACGTAATGTTTTTTAAAAAAAGAAATATTAAAACCTACAATTAAATAATTATTGCACGGGCTATTTTAATATGTCTTTTTAAATCTTACATCCTCATTTTATATTAGCTTAACTTCTTTTTTTATTGTTATTATTTATTATTTATTTATATATATTTACGTTAATAGCTTTATTTATGAGATAGGCTCTTAAGTTATATATCAGATTCATTTGCACGAGGCCAGAAGCCCTGTGATACGTCCCTTTCTCGCTCGTTATAGGAAGCCTTTGATTTGATCCAGCAGTTTATCCACTGGAAAAGATGTGGGGAGATTAATCTCTATATTCCAGACTCTGGATAAAGCGCTTCTCTTGCCAGATATGTTTTTTAACGTATGACTGAGGAGCTCAACGATGGCAAAGTTGTGCAAATACTTTGTCGGGCCGCGGAGGAGTCATGAAGAGGCCGGCATGAAGAATCAGAAGAGCAACAGAACTCGAGAAGGCTGGCGTTCCTCCTCCTCCTCGTTCGCCAAATGCTGAAATCCCTTCCGTCGGACCAGGGCGAAACAGGCCATACCATTGAATTATTTATCGCCAGCGCAACTACGGTTAGCGAAAGCTGGAATGAACGGCTTGGTCATGTTTTATACATGATTTTTCAGATGACCCGTGAGCTGGGACTAGGCATCGTGCTTTTCATGGACGGCGGCCCCGATGACTTCGACCAAGGTATAACCAAGCAGCTATCGCACCACCTTTCGTGTCGCTGGGGTCGATCAAAGGTGTGATGGGTTGTATACGGAGAAAACAGGCAGCATGAACGTGCTCGCGGTCGCTATCAGGGATTTCGTAACGAACATATACACGGCCATACCGGTCCCTCATTAGACTTTCCGGTCTTTCCTGAATCCAAGAGACAGAAACATCGCCAGAGAGAGATGAGAAAATTGGAAGTGAGAGAACCTTCAGCACACCAGCGTCCATTTGGCTTCCCCGAGGCTGGGGGACAGGCTGGGGGGTTTCATATATGATATTCAGGCATGGTTCTCCCAAGTCATGCATGACCATCATTGAGAAAATGAGCTCGAGGGTGGTGTAGACTGATAATAAGCATACATTCCTTGATTTAACTAGCATAATGTGTATTAGTTATACAATCATGGAAAAGACAGAAACAAGAGAACGTACCCGTTTTATGTAGTAATTAGATGTCAATTACTCGACATGAATTACGTCAAGGTATAAGAGGAACGCAGTGAATAATTTTCATTTCACGAAAAACTAAATATATCAAAACAATGAGAGTGGAATACCTCTCAGTCCTGGTTAGTGAGTGATTGAAAGGTGAAGAAAAATAGGTTTCGTTATGAGGTGTTCATTTAATTGTGATCCTTGAGGACTTAACGGATCTCGCAATATGGCTCTTTTCTTTCCCAACTGAAATATGACTGCAGAAGAGCTGTTAATTGTACTTAAAAAATTGAAGACTTCCAAGAATTATGAATTTGTTCGCCCAATTGGTTTTCGGCACTGAATTGTTTTTAACGGTCTATTTTTAATAACGGATGCTTAGTAGGTAGTTGACTGTTCTAGTTAAACTCTTGATAAACCATAAACTCACTGCTGACTCTACCGTAGGATCCCTATATGTGTCCCTCTTACAACCAACTAGGAAATTTGTGGATTATTGGTGTTGTAAGACGCTGGTATGAGTAGTATGATTGTTGTATTAGATGAGTATTATCTAGGAGTAGTATGAGTGTGGGAGGGTACCTCCTCCATATATAGCCACAGGGTGTGGGTCGTATGTACTAGCCACCTGAATTCCAACAATTGGCATACTTCTTTACGACGCACCGGCACCGTGGACATTACCCGATTTCAACTAGTTGCTTTCTTATTTGCATAATATGCTGTTAGAATTACTTCACCCAAAGACAAAGACATGGATGCTGTATCCCCTTCTATGACCTTTTGTGAATCGGTATCTTGACGGACGCTGATTAAGACGCTTACTACCAGCTGCCAAGTAGGTATGGACAAAGATGCCTAAGTTTATGTTTAAAAGCTGTTCCAGGACATGAGTCAAATGTTCTAAGAACATGGACTAGCTCCGAGGATTTCAAAGACTGAGTTGTTAGCTAAATGGATTGACTGACAAAGAAAGTAAATAAACAGAGAATGATAGGAGTAAATTATGCCTACTCGCCTAGTTTTGCTATATTCAATAGTATTTCAAAGAAGTTCATTAATTTACATTTCATAGACTGGAAGACACATTATCGGGTAAATGGAAATTAACATTAAGCTAACTAACTTTTCTGGAAGATCGAAACAAGTGAAACAAATGAAGCATTTGTGAAAGATGAATCAAATACTTACTGGCGATAAATCACACTTACTTTTTCTTTTTCTTTTTTTCCTTTTTTCATTACCCGACATCATTTTTGGGGTTGAGGTTGAGGTTGAGGTTGATGTTGATGTTGATGTTGATGTAACGTTAGGAAGTGTGGGAGTTGCGAGTTCTCTAGTTTGGCGACTGGAGAGCTGTCCCGAAGATGGACACCGGCTGGCCCTGGCTATTCGCGGGCTGTTGCGGGGCTGTCGGCTGCGCGGACTGCGCGGACTGCGCGGACCGCGCGGGCCGGGTTCGGTTTTGGTTCTGGATTGCCAGCATCTCCTCCCGAAATGGGTTGCCTGCTAGCGCAGTTTCTCTACCGAAAAGGGAATGGTCCGCGGCCTGGGTCTGCGCCGGCTGGGTTCCGGTTTGGTTCTGGGCTGCCGGCTGCTGCCCAAATGGGTTGCCGAAAAGGGGCTGGTCCACGGGCACGGCCTCCACCGGGGACGCCAGCTCGATATACTCGGGCAGTCTCTCGATCCGGTGCCAGCGCCGGTTCGAAGGCCGCGTGGTTTCCCGCTCCTTACCCGTATCCTTCGGCGTCGGACCGCTGGGTGTCGCCCCCGAACTTGGGGCTGGCGTTACCTGTTGTGTGGCGAGGCGCACAGGTGCGGGCGTGCTGGATGCTGCCGGGTGTTCCGGGGTCGCCGTAGGCACGGGCGTAGTGGGTGCTGCCCGGTTTGCCGGGGGCGGCGTGGGCGCGGGCGTGTTGGGTGCTGGGCGCGCTGTTGGTTGCTGCCGGTTCTGATTACCCTGCGATTGTCGTTCAAACTGTTGCTGCTCCCGTGTTATACGTTTCTGCTCATTCATTAGGTGTTTCAAGTCTCGCTGCTGCTGTCTCGGGTTCCGCTGGCCTAGGGCATGTCTAATTTGCCGTGCCAGCTGTTGCCGCCGTTGCGAGAACTGATCTCGCTGTTGTTGCTCCGTCTGTGTCGGTGTCTGTTGCGGCTGGTCCGAAGCGGGCGAAGGCGACGGGTTGAACACGGGAACTACCGGTCGTGGGGGCCCCGGGTTCCTTCCGGCCCCCGCGGCGCCGGAACCGGAGGTGGCAGGCGACGGCGACGGTCCTTCGGGGAGCCGATTACCAGTCGTCGGGCTGTACAGGGCCGGGCCTGGCGGCGGGTTGTTCACGGCATTGTAGGCCTCCTCGACAGTAAACTGCTTACCGGTCGTCACGTTGTATCTGGGCGGCTCCACAGCCTTTTCTGGCTGAGTTGCATCATGGGGCTGCTGGGTGGCCCCCTTTTGGCGGAGGAGCTCTCTGGCCGCGGCGTTCTCCGGCTCACCGCTGGTCGGACTAAATTTAGGCGGGCTCAGGGCTCGGTGTTCATGAGTGGCTGCTTGGGCTGCTGCTTGGGCTGCTGCTTGGGCTGCTGCTTGGGCTTCTCGGGCTGCTTGTGCTGCTTGTGCTGCTTGTGCTGCTTGTGCTTCTTGTGCTGCTTGTGCTGCTTCAGCTGCTTGGGCTGCTTGGTATTGCTCAGCAGCTTCTTGGCGTAGCCGAGTGACCTCTCTGGCCGCCTCGTTAGGTTCACCGGTTGTCGAAGAATATTCAACTTGTTCAAGCAACGCGTGAGCCGCCGGGTTTAATGCCACACCGGATTTTCCACAGAATCTAGCTGGGCTCGAGGCTCGGGGTTCCGGGGTTGCCGCTTGGTCTTGTTGGCTTCTTGCTCTGGCTTGGCCTTGATGGACTATTTCTCTGGCCGCGTCGTTGAGTGGGTCACCGCGTTCGGGACAGAATCTAGCTGGGCTTCCCAGTGGTTGGGCAGTCCCCGGGAACGCGGGGTGGTGCGGCACGAAGCCGGCCATCCCGCGGTAAGGCTCTTCTGGGGGAGGCAATCCCCGGCCCCCATTAGCGTAGTTCATCATGAGGAAGAACCGCCGCAACTCATCTGACGATGCCCCGAGTCCGGAGGACAAGTTTCTCTCCAGGTCAGACACCTGGGTCCCCAGGTGGGCGAGCCTCTCACTCAGTCTCGCAATCCTATTCGAGGACTCGGGACTCAAGCTGGGGCTAGCGTTTCGCACACCCGTTGGATTGGAATCTTGGGTAGTAGGAATGAAACTAGTAGACATGTTGGACGAGTATTCTGCTGAAGTCGAAAGAAAGTTATGAGTGATGTCTATGATGACGGTACAAGGTAGTATCTCTGGAGGTGTCGAAAAAAAAAAAAAAAAAAAAAAACTGGTAGAAGTGCTGTTCAGGTCTTAGCTCTTGTGGATGATGTTGTTTATCTGATGATGATGGAAAAATTCAAACCCTGATTTCGGGACGCACTGCCGAGTTTATATGCATTCAGGGAAACATGGACAGCCTCCATATGCCTGAACATATTCCTTGTCAAAAGTTCCCGACGCGCAGATTCTTGTTTACCAAACGACAATGACCTTGTCATCTTACAAGGAATATAATAACCAAGTTGTTCGTTCTTTGTCTATTGTGATGTGCGTTCTAGTTACAAGAGGCTAATCTGAATTTTGGTTGCGGTGGATAGTATTTAGCCTACTTAAGCACTGTGCTTGGATTCATCCACCTGCAAGACGGTCAAAGAAGATGTCAAGATTGTAGGCGCCACACTAATGAAGCTTCGAATTAAGGACGGCAGCTGACATTAGGCACCCAAGCCCCCATCCCTCAACCCTTGATCTGCCCTTGTCATTTGGAATCTGATATTTCCCCCTGCTGCCCATCTCAGACACACCCGGCGTTACTAGCGGATTCGGTAACCACGGATGCCGAGGGGCTCCTGGAACAGCTACAGGAACTCCGTAGGTCCGCTTCTATGCCTTCCTAGCACCTTCATCGTAAGTATAGGTACTAAGACGCTCAGGAATGGCATGCGAGTATTTGACGATATTCGCTGACGAGACATTGGCACCAACTGTAGATGTCTCCCTGACTCATATGTCCTACGTAAGATATATGAATCCTTGAGATTATCCGCGTATCTATCTTGGTACCTCAGACTCGTACGGTCATCGGTAGCCTCATTAAGGAGTCCTTAAAGCCGTTCGAGCCACAGGGACTACCGTGCCGTCTTTCTCATCGTCCCGTGACACAAGAATTAAAATATAGGAGGCCAAGTGTATCATATGAAAGAAATAATAAAAAGCCGCCCTTTGAGCTGGGAGATTCAGCCTAGCTAACCCCTTGGACGTGCTTTATACATCAGGAGGAACGGGATATTTCAAGCACCTATATCTCCAATTGCGATGGAACGAGCTCGTGTACCGCTGGCGTTTTCCCAGCCAGCGTGTGTGGCGTTAGAGAAGCCGGCACCCGCGAGCGGTTGAAGTGCTTCCCGGATTCGTACACGTCCCGCTTGACCTACGGGACGAGTTCGCTATACACGTCCGAAGTGTGCACGTATCTTCCGGGCGAGTTCTGCCCCTCCGGTATGACAACGGCCACAAGCATAGCAGAACTCCATGGTATTTTCTGCTGGCCCAGGTGCGGGTTCTCAAGCTCCTGTATTATATTCACTATATAGGTAGAGCTTGAATACCTAATGACCAACTGTCAGCGGTCTATCGTTCGCTGGTAACGTAGCAAGCAACAAATGTGAGGCAACAGCAACCCAGGGGCTATCACATACTCCGATTACGGTCCCGATTGTCCGCTCACGTACCCAATCTTTGCTTTCGGTCACGATCAGACAAGCGACGAATTCGCGGCAGGCTTCACGGTTCCTGCGAGCGCTACGATCACCGTGCAAGCTGCGCCGGCCATTCTCTAGAAACAGCAAAAGGCCCTCGACCTTCCTCCTCCTGTCGCGAACCCCACAGACACCACGAGCCTTTCCACGATAGGCTCATTTACGACAAACTCATCTACGTCGCAAGTAAGCGTCATAAGTGGAAGTGCCCAGGCGTCATCCCCCGAAGTCTCGGCTCCGTCATCAAGTGTCAAGTTGGCCATCATCATAGGGTCATCTGTCGGAGCCGTGGTACTCATACTTGTTGTATTCGTCTCGGCTAAACGACACCGGAGAAGGCGATCCGTCATCTCGCAGACATACCATATCACACACGAAGAGGGGCGCGTCTCCCAGTACAAGGGGAAGCCTGAGTTGGAAGGAAGCGCAGTTCGCGTGTACGTCGAGAAGGCCGAACTCGACGCCATGGCTGTCCGAGCAGAGCTCGAAGGGAGCCCTGGACAGGAACTTGGAGCAGGCATATATATAGCAAAGCCAGAACTTGAAGGGACACTTGACCACCCCGGCTTACCTGGTGTCCATGTGAAAAGGAAGCACGAGCTGGAAGCCGAGGCTGCCCCTCGTGCAACTTCTCAAGCTGTACCACCACAGATATCTCCGCAGGTACACGCACGAAGTCTTTCAAACCGCCAGGAGGAGGATGGACCATGGGAACTACGTTAGGGTGCAAAGTTAAGAAGAGGGGAAGGCGAATGGTCAAGTTTGCCCTGGTGCGGGTGTAATAATACTTGTATGTTTTTCTTCCCTTGCGTTTTTGATCATTTCGGCTGAGAGCAATGTTCGTGGTCAAACACTTTTCGCTCTCCGTAGCTTATAGATGGTATGGTGGAGGGTCAGATTACATGGTAATATTAGCAGCTCATCCTGCTAGTGCATTGGTGGGCATGCACCATGTTTCCAAATATGCCAGGAAAGCCCCAAAAACAGAAGAGGTAAATGACTGAAGCGGTAGACAAAAAAAATGAAACTTGAACGAAAACGCAAAAAAACGAGGCGAACCAATATAGCGGTTAGTTGAATATGCAACTCCGGGGAATCGAACCCCGACCCCAAGCTTGGAAGGCTTGGATCCTAACCATTAGACCAAAGTTGCTTGCTTATGTCATCCTGTACAAGGAAGTGATGGTTAGTTTTGCCTTCGTGGTTATATAGTACGCGATGTGACGAAAGATGAGTCACCGAATGATCTGTGATCTTCCCGGGATAAGCACAGTGGACAATTGAGTTGAGGCTTCTTGTCAGACTGTACTACGCTTCTGAATCTGGAGGTGTCAACTGCGCTCAGTCGTAAGCTACCAATCTGCCAGGGTTTCGCTACAAGCATGCGCAATAGTACGATGGTATTGGGGTACCAGGGTATCGGAGATGTAGCCCCGGTGGGTGTGGCTACGAAGTCATTCAGGACTTCCTATACGCGCGGGCATAAGATATTGGAAGATAAAAGATGTAACATGAATCCAATAAGCCTACTGTATGGTTTTGTTCGCCAAGTCGGACCACAAGCATTAAATCCATCACATGTACAGCCTGGCAACCAATTACTATGTACTGTAAGGAGGTATGCATGCGGTAAAGCCCGGTTTGCCGTTTTTGCTTATAAAGGGCGCCCTGAGTGTAATTATGACATCTTGAAATAAGATTGAACAAATGGTCTTATTCTGCCCGATGCCATATCGAGGCGATAGGGAAGCCAACAGGAGTGCCAGTTTGCTGAAGATATGTGCCCACGTCAACGGGTGGTCGCTAATGAATTCCCTATTGTTGGTGCAGAAGCTATTAATCCACCAGAAGCTACCTAGGTAGTGTACATCAGGGACGTGGAAAGCCCAATATGAAAGCCAGTTCAGGCCTGCATCGGTAGTCCGAATAACCGTTTAGAATATGGGAGTAGGTAGCTATTGTTGTGGGTAAAAAGTTGTATTAGTAAAAGAATCGCAAGCAAGCGAAATTACGATAGTAAGACTAAGTACAGCTAAGCATGGACCAATGCTCTACACTACCTATTATATTAGATAACTATGTCTATATGCCAACTTAATGATACCGTCGCATTGGATAAGGTTGTAACCCTTTCACCGTAGAGTTGTAACGATAACTCTGTTAGGCTGGATCTCGCTCTTGACGGATGTCTAATTTAGACCTTGGTTTGCTAGCCTGTACTAGATGGTTGATATAACCAGCTTTTATAACACTCGAAGCAAGTGCCTCGTTCGACTATCTAGGTGAAAGCAAAGACTCATCCACACCTTTCCTCCAATAACCGGAAGCCTTCTCGATCTCGATGCACTTCCATATGTATGAAAGGGGCCTCTCCTGGGTCGCGGGGGAGAGTGGAGGGACTAGCTCCAGCTAGTCCACGACCTTAGGTACATAACACCATAATTTACACAAATTGCGACATGCGTTCCAAAAGGTAAGAAACTTATGGACGTTGGCTCAGTAGATTTATACGTTAATTTGTATCTATAGCCATCGAAACAATCACCGGAATAGACAGTCCTAATGAGACACTGAAAGAATGGGCAAGAGAGCTCTGTCTTGGCGGGATAGCGACCCTTCCAGTGAGCCTCCGGGCTGCCAAATTGGAGGGCTCCGGGGCTGTTTACTGGCCTGTGACTGTACTAAATTGACGCTGGCTGCGCCCACTGTGCCGGGAACCGATCTCGCGGTAGGCCAATCGGTGCTCAGATATAGCAATCAGTAGAACCCAGATTTGCGGGTTTACGCCCTCCATCTACGCCTCCTGCCCAGTCACAGCCGGTATATCCTTGACGCTGTTGGGTCTTGTTGTGTTGCATCCCGGGCTGTCATCGGTCTGGCATATGCATGCTTCCTAAAGTCGGCCTCAGAAGATCGGCCTACGGTCAGGTGCATACGACGGGGAGAATTTTTATCTCTGGTGTCGGGTTAGACTGGAATGCTGTTTGCTATTGTTCATTGTAAATGCTGAATCCTTAATAGTCGAAACGTCAATTCAGTGAAAGTCAAGTTTTTTTCTTCCCTTCGGCCATCGAGAGTTAGGCTACCATCATCCGACACACCCGGGCAGTCCAATCCCACACCTCCGAAGTTCGGATCACCTCTGCGGGTAGGTAGTTGAGCAAGTCAATGAGCGATCGCAAGCATGAGACGGGCCAAGAAGACGATGACTACGATACTTTGAACCACATAAGCTCCGATTCCGACGAGAGTTCCATAGACGGTGATAACAATACCGGGCTCGAACTCGGACTCGGCATCCGAGATGAGAGTGGTCAGCACGCTGCCGTCGTGGAGTCCCGTGCCGGCGCCCTGCAGATTGACACCGGCGCGGCACCAGCAGGAGGCCATGGACCTACGCGAAGACCCAGAAACTCGAAGAAAGTAGTCGCATGGAGAGACCTGCCACATAAGGAGCAATTGTTGGTCATCACTCTAGCTCGTCTTAGCGAGCCGTTGGTTCAGACGTCGATACAGGTACCCCATGAGCCCCTCATAGCCCGTCAATGATATATGTCCGGCCGAGATGCCAAGATGCGATGACGACGACGAGTTGCTGAAACAATCCAGGCTTATATGCTCTACCAACTGCAATGGTTCGACACCAGCCTGCCGGATTCGGTTATCTCTAGCCAGGCCGGTATCCTGCACGCGAGCTTTACGGCCGCGCAGTTCTTTACGGCGATGGTGTGGGGCCGGGTGGCAGACTCGACCTGGGCCGGCCGTAAGACGGTTATCCTGATAGGGTTGTTCGGTACCCGTATGTTCCCTACGCCAGCTCACCACGGTATTGTACTGACCATGTTTGGGAACAGTGGTCAGTGTGGTCGGGTACGGATTCTCTACCTCGTTCTACCAGGCATTGTTCTTTAGGTGTTTAGGAGGCGCGACAAACGGCAATGTCGGGGTCATGAGAACTATGTAAGAACCTCTAAGTCACAAGTCGAACCGCCCGCGCCAAGGCTGACTGCCTTTAGGATCAGCGAAATTGTTCGCGAGAAGAAGTATGTCATTCTCCCTAATGGCATTGATGTTATAACTAACCGGGTTAAAGGTATCAGTCGCGCGCATTTCTCATCCTGCCCATGTGCTTCAATATCGGTGTCATCATCGGACCGGTCTTGGGGGGTGTCCTCTCCGACCCAGCAGGATCGTACCCGGACACCTTCGGAAAAGTAGACTTCTTTCGAAAATTTCCCTATGCTATGCCGAACCTCGTCAACGCGAGCTTCTTATGTGTTGCCTTCCTCATGTGCTGGATGTTTCTGAAAGAGGTAAGTAAGGCCGACGAGCATAGGCTTTGGTCATGTAAAACCTACGCAGGGCTCGCAGGCTGACACACCGCAGAGCCATGATTCACTTCTCGACAGGCGTGATCTGGGAATCACTCTGGGCCGTAAAATGCTGTCCTTGTTCCGGAGAAACAGGAACGAAATCGCGTACACGCCGCTGCACTCGCGCGACACCAGCATCAGCGCATCCGTCGAGCTGTCCCCCGTGACGCCGCGGGACTCGGTCGACGACAACGGCCCGCCAGCAGCAGCACCGGCGTCCAAGCGGGGCACCAGCCACCGGCGGTACACGCAGACGCTGCCGTTCCGGCGCATCTTCACGCGCAACGTGGCGTTCACGCTGCTGGCGCACTTCTTCCTCGCCTTCCACGTCGGCACCTTCAACGCGCTGTGGTTCGTCTTCCTCTCGACGCCGGTGTACGATCCATCGTCGTCGCCGTCGCCGCCGCCGCGCCTCCCCTTCCGCTTCACCGGCGGCCTGGGCCTGCCGCCGCGCTCCGTCGGCCTCGCCATGGCCGTCCTCGGCGCCATCGGCATCACCATGCAGCTGTGCCTGTACCCGCGGCTGTCGGCGCGGCTGGGGACGGCGCGGTCGTGGCGGGGGTGCCTGTGCCTGTTCCCCCTCGCGTACGCGGCGCTGCCGTACCTCTCGGTGGTGCCCTCCGCGACGCCGCCGCCCGGCCCCAAGACGGGCGCCGCGGTCTGGGCGGCCATCGCGGGCGTGCTGCTCGTGCAGGTGACGGGCCGCACGTTCGCGCTGCCCGGGCAGACCATCCTCGTCAA
This sequence comes from Xylaria sp. JS573, assembly GCA_000966885.1. Classification (NCBI taxonomy): domain Eukaryota; kingdom Fungi; phylum Ascomycota; class Sordariomycetes; order Xylariales; family Xylariaceae; genus Xylaria; species Xylaria sp. JS573. The sequence continues at coordinate 816,784 of JWIU01000100.1, read as the reverse complement.
CAACTGCACGCCGCACCCGAGCGTGCTGGGGTCCGTCCACGGCCTCGGCCAGAGCGCCAGCAGCCTCGCCCGCACCCTGGGGCCCGTCCTGTGCGGCTGGCTCTACGGCCGAGGCCTTGCCGCAAGCGTCGTCGGCGGCGTCTTCTGGGGGCTCGCCGGCGTGGCGGTCTGCGGGCTGGCCGTGAGCTTCTGGGTCCGCGAGGGCGACGGCCACGAGATCTGGCTCGAGGGGGATGAGGATGATGATGGGGAGGGGACACGTAGGTGAATGAGATGGGCGCATGCTGGGTTTAGTCAAATACTATCATAGGTTACAGTGTCTGGATCAAGAACATGCATGGTGTGGGACATAACCTACAGATTATAGACAGAAGATAACAAGTGTGTATATACATCGGTAGACAGCGCTAGGTATTTGCATAAAAGCCATTACAGTAACATTTCGTTAACTCATAAAATCATGGCCGCTATAAAAATCATGAGCCCAACCAGCCGTCTGCGGAAGATCTACTTAACCGGAGACGGAGTGGGGGCCGGGGGCCGTCTGGGCTCCCATCTGAGACTCTACGGTGGGGGTCTCGGGGCGCTCTTTGCAGACGTCGCACTTGCGTGGGAGTATGAGGATATCCGGATCTCGCTCGCAGCCGGCACGGGGCTTCGGGCAGGAGTCGTCGAGACTTGCGCGCAAATCACGGCATCCGCAGATGAAAGCTTTCGCGACGTATTTGCACATGCCGACGATGTGGTATGTGCTCTGATGTTTGCTTTTTTTTTTTTTTTTTTTTTTTTTTTTTTTTTTTTTTTTTTTTTTTTTTTCTTCTTCTTCTTCTTCTTCCCTTGACCAGAAGGTGATTGTGCAAGTGTTATTACTTGATGTGTGTGCGTTTGTCTGTGTGTGTATGTGTGTAAGGTCTAGCTTCCTGAGCAAGACCAGCTATGGACAGAAAGGAGGCTATTTCGGGGGAAGGAAAATCGGGCTTATAGACTGCTGTACTGCTTTGTTCGCCCTTGGTTGCCTCTGAAGGGTCTTGTTTTTCTACAATGTCTTGTACCGAGACTGTCAATGGAAATCGTGCTCAGCCTGACCTTGCTAGCGTCCTTGTTTCGTGATTACGGATAAGGGGTATTGTGTGGTCAAAGAAGACCGAAGCATTAGGTATAATGGTATTGATTGGGGCAAGTAAGAGTGTACGTAACGCCATAGCAGAGGGAACAAAGGCGGTTCTCAAGCGACGAGGGGACCATCAGTTAATGGAACCTTGAATCACAAATCCTCGAGTTGTTGTAGTCATATCTTTTTGATATTATACGAACTCTCAGTATAAGCATATGCCATACATGACAGGAAAGGCTGGTCCGAGTCATATCTGAAAAGGATCGTAGGATATGATGTTGGGAAGTTCTAGATGAGGTACCCATCCAGATTGTGTTGCTCCCTTTTGCTGAGTCCTCAACTCAACCCCAACTGCCCCCTGTGTCCCACCTCGACGGTAAGCCACATGGATGTGGGGTGGTGGATACATGTACCCTTCCTGCTTCCAGGCCTGTAAATATAGGTACCCCGCCGGTCCCACATGTTCGTCGGGGCTCAAATGACCAACATCCATCGTTCAACCAACACCAAGAAAGCCAACATTGGAACTCAGTTGAACACATCAAGTGCGAAAGTAAACGAGCTTTACATACTACTACACTACAGTTTTTTCCAGATAAATACAACGTCAATTCGGAATCCGCTATACCAAGATGAAGAGCGACTACTATCTCAATTTGTGTCTGGAGCAGGCCGAGCTGTCTCCTCTCCACTATCGTCATGGATGTGTTGTGGTCAAGGGCGGTAAAGTTATTGGCAAGGGCTTCAATGATTACCGCCCCGGTTATGATGGTGGTGCTCTGAAGACCGGCCTCCTGCCCACCAAGTCATTTTCGCTGGAGAAGAACAAGAAGCAGGGCATTGCGAAGACAGAGAAGGCCGGCTTCACCCCGTTTGAGAAGTCGGTTGGGCTCCCGGCTGGTAGTCACCAGAACGCCAATAACTCGCTCAGCATGCATTCCGAGATGATGGCGATCAACTCGGCCCTCTCGTCGTCTAGTACCCTGGCGGCCACGACTCTGTCGCATGTTAAACCGTTGGGCGCAGCGTCGCGTGATTCTAAACGAAAACGACAGCAGCAGCGAGATGTCATCAACATGTACGCCCAGCGCGTCTGCTACGATGCCGCCGGGTCGCAGGTTCAACAAGGTACCGGCCCGGCTCAGGCCGCCGAGTGGCGTTTTGAAGCCTGCACACATCAATGCAACACAACAACATCACAGGTCGAATCAGAACCATCATCACCATCATCACAATTCGCATGGCTCACCGCCGAGGCAAAGGCAGCAGCGACAAGCAAAGCACAAGGTATACAGCAATCACAACAAGGCAGAGAACAGGCACAAGCACAAGTACAACAACAAGGATGAGGGACGGAAGCCAGTACTATCACGAATCAAGTCTACGGACTTGCCTGCTAAATTGTCCACCTCGGTGAATGTCCTGTCCGAAAAACGCGCTCGCTGTGGGACAAATAAACGTATAACTGTATGAGACCACCACAATTGATTAATCCTGGTAATTCGGGTGCTAATATGGCAGTAGATCGAAAGTATGAAGACGAAACAACACCCCAATAGCAAGACTTCCGATATGGCCCCTGCATCAAACAATACAATAGACCGCAGGAAACATCCGAAGCTTCGCGGGGCTAACGTCTTCGTTGCCCGTCTGGGAGGTATACAGCGCTCCGGGAAACCTAAACACAGGGCACCTAAATGTATACCAAATTTGGAGCGTGGAACTGATTTCGATAATAATCGCTTGTCTTCACCCGCTCCATCTACGGCCAGCACCATGTCAAGCGGCTCTTTGCACGACGAATTAACCGACAAGGAACCAAAAACACGCTCACAAGGGGTATTAGTGGACGAGACCACCGAGACCGTTCTCGATCGCGATAATGTCCTAGATTCTCGTCCGTGCTATCGGTGCGTTTTGTACATGCACTCAGCGGGCATAAGACGAGTCTACTGGACTAACAGCGAAGGCCGCTGGGAGAATGCGAAAGTGCGAGACTTGTTCGATCAGATATCAGGCAGCGCTGCGTGCGATAATCACGAGGGTGACGGAGTTGGCCCAGGGGGCGTGTTTGTGACGAATCATGAGATTCTAATGTTGAGGAGATTGACAAGTCAGGGCGCCAGCTAGGCCGTGAGGAGAGGGCGGCCCTTATTTGTATAATTGGTCATGTCCATATTTGATTGAATCGGGGTCACTAGGTAGGTAGTCCTGCAGGTCTATGTGCGTGTGCAATGGAAACCAAAGGGCCTTTGACTCAGTGGGATAACCCACCTAAAGCTAGGCTTACCATAGCTTGATTATAGCGCAGCTCATACATCCATATGGGCATGTACAGTCTGACAGTTACTAGGTACTAAAGTTAGAGATAATGCGCACAGAGTGCCCGCCGGTGGTGACACTGCGTCTCACCTCGAAATGGATGTTTTTGGACGTTATGCACCCCATATATGTGCAAGGCAAGGCGATCATTATCAAGGCCGGTACTAGTTGTAGAAGGAAACATCCATGCACAGGTCCATGTGTTATGCAGCTGAAACGAAACGCGGAAATGCAACACAGCATCAATACCTGTGCCTCGTGGTGAATTCTGCCACGAGTTCTACGTTCCTTCTCTACAAGGTTCTGAACCATACCGGGGAAATATCACCTACAAAAGTGAGGTACAGTACATGCACCTATGCAATGCTCCGATGTACATGTAGGGACGGCGGTAGTTACATATATTAGCTGTAAAGCCAATATTATTTCCCTTAACATTGAACGTCTAAACGTGTGATGGAGCCCTTTAGCCTCAACCAGGACGCCCGTGATGAATAGAAGCTTGTGATTATTTACAAAGCCATATATAGGTGCGAACGAGTGAGTGGGAGGCGACATCGTGACATGATACCTACCAAAATGGATGTCACGGTAGTAGTCAATTTGCAGGCCCCTAGCCCTGGGTGAGGGGCATTTCCTGGTTCCCTAATAAGCTTTAGCGGACCCTGGCTAGCAGCTAATCTCAGTTGATTGTCGGCGCCCGTGGACCTGGAAGTTCAATGGACGTTAGCCCGTTGCAGGTCTCAACTAAATAGGGATTCCGACCTAACTTCACTCCAATCCTTCTTAATCCGACAATTGACGACATCAGTCGTATCCTCCCATACACAGCTTCCCGGCTGCTGCAATCCCACGACCTCCTATACCTGTTCGAGCAACTAGATTTTCAAGGAACTGCCAGTCGAAATCTTCCATTCCTCGATACGTCACCATTACGCCGCCAATCCCGTCAGGGGTAGCTCCCCATTCCGCCTTGGGGCTTGGGGTTGCATGGCACCAAAAGCAACCATCAAGACAGTGCTACTGCGACTTACAGACCGATTCCCTGTCAGGAAGCCAGCTAGGGTGTCGATAAAGATAAACTATGCGTTTGTAGACACAGTCCGAATATAAAGACGCGTTAGACCTGAGAAATCAGCTGTCAGGCCAGTTTGACCTGCAGTTGAACGTCGAAGTCCGTCCTCCAATACTCCAACCACTACCAGAAACGATGTCATCCATCGACCGCGATGACTCTATCTCGCCTATGACCGTAAACCCGAAGGGCTCCTCTCCCGCGCAGAATCCCCTCAGCTTGCGAGCTCCCCAGTCCACTGTCGAAAATGGTACACAGTCCGCTCCTACCCTGCCGGTTCACGACCTGCCTCTTCGTGATGTTTCGCCGACGCAAACCCCTAGAGGGTCGAACTTAGAACTTCCGACGGATTACATGAACGGAGGGCGCCCCCATGAGGATCCTGCTCCTCGCGGGTCAAGACCCTCGTCATCACACCGCCCACCGTCGCTCCGATCACCCTCTCCCTTACGAAACCTGGCTATGCAAGAGACAGATCGAGATGCTACAGGACAGGAAGAACCGCTATCTCCAAGCCGGCGGAGCGTTCAGTTTGCGAGGGCCGATTCTATGCTCGACCCGCAGCAGCAGCAGCAGCAGCATGCCAGAAATGGCTCCTGGGAAGACAGAGACCCGAACGGATCGCGTGGCGGGAGGTGGATATCGAGGTTGAGGTCAACCCTGGGAACTACCGGGGGTATCCAGACACCCAAGTCTCCTGGACCATCCGAACAAACATTCCCCTCTACACACAGTTCACCTGTCATTGGGAGGTCTCAATATCGTGTTCCGGACACCCTCGACGAAGAGGAAGGCAGTGATGCGGACGCGGATGTCGAAGCGAGTGGCGACGAAGGCCAGGAAAGAGAGATATCCAAGGGAAGGAAACGAAAGAGGATGCGGCGGCGTCTAAAGCAGCTAGACATGTTCAGTGCTCCAAATAGCCCCAGGGCCACCGACGACCTCGACTCTCCTGCTAGGCCCCGCATCCACACTATAGCCAGGCGTTCAACGATGCCAGAAGTTGCTGAACATCGTGGCGGCCTCTCTGAGGGCGAAGGCCGCGACCGGTTGACGGGACGCAGGCCTGCGTGGACACGTGGCAGCTCTTGGATTGGCCATCAGCGGAGTGGTAATCCCAGTGCCGAAGATGTTACCAATCCGCAGTCCCGTAGCCTTGGCCACCGACGTCGCATCTCTGAGATGTTTGGAGGCGCTGGTGCTGGTGGGGTATCCGATGGCGATTTCATGGCCGCACCGAAACGGCCGTTCCTCGGCGCGGATCGAGCTGCCACCTTCGGCGCCCGCGGATGGAGACAGATGAAGCATACACTGCGGATGCTAGGCAAGAAGAGGACCGACCAGTTCGACTTCTACAAATCAGCCGAACTCATGGCCGAACTACGAGCCGTAACGCCCGCCGTGGTCATTTTCGCTAGTATGTTGCAAAGGGATGAACATGGGAACAAGCGTATCCCTGTTCTCCTGGAACAACTCAACTTGCGTGTCGTCGACAGTCACCCGGAAGACAGCACGAGTGAGCGACATACGATCTTCGACATTGCCTTGGAGTACGGCAGTGGACATAGCCGGATGCGATGGACCGTAACCCGCAGTGTTCGAGAGATTTGGAATATTCATTGGAAATACAGACTCTCACTGAAGAACGAACTGCCACTGCAATCTACTACGAACCAACGTAATCGCCCGAAACAGCCAAGGTTCCCAAGAAGAGCGTTTCCATATCTGAGAAGTTACCAGAACGTCGAGGAGTCTGAAGACGATGAAAACCCTCCTGGGACCCGAGGAGCAGATGAAACCGTTGCTGAAGGTACGGCTGGAGAGGGAACCGCGGCTGAAGGCACAGCAAGCGAGAATGATAGAAGGCCGTATTCAAATAGGAAGAAGTCTCGCATGAACACATTTCTGCCGCGCCGGGCGTCGTCGGGGCTTGGCGAGAATGGAGAGGTATCGTTTTCGAACACGCAAAACTCGGCTGCTTTGAAGAAGAAGTTCATCGAAAGACAGCGGAAGACGCTTGAAAAATACTTACAAGAGATGGTCCATTGGCTCATGTTTCGGCCTGATAGCAATCGTCTCTGCAAGTTCCTCGAGCTCTCTGCCCTCGGCGTACGACTTGCCGCTGAGGGCAGCTTTCACGGAAAGGAGTGCTACTTGCATATCTCGTCCACCAAGGGCATTGACTTTAGACGAGTGCTTAGCCCGCAGAAGGTAATAGCGCGCCATACACGCAAATGGTTCTTGGTTAGACAGCACTACGTCGCCGTTGTTGAGTCGCCATCGACCATGAACATATACGACGTTTACCTTGTCGATCCGCATTTCAAGATCGTTTCGAAGAAAAACAAATTGAAGCGGTTTGGCTTGAAAGTCGGCGGAGGATCAGAAAAGCGCAAAGAAGCTCACCAAGACAACATCTCCGATGAAGAATCACCTGGAAAACACCACACCCTCAAGATATACACCGTCGATCGAAAGATCAAGTTGTTCTCACGCAACCAGACAGTCCTGCGTCAGTTTGAGGAGTCCGTCGTTAACATGATGAAGCAGACGCAGTGGCATGAGCGACACAGGTTTGACAGCTTCGCGCCCGTGCGGAATTCAGCATTCGCCCAGTGGCTGGTTGATGGGCGCGACTACATGTGGAATGTTTCCCGTGCCATAAGCATGGCACAGGATGTCATCTACATCCACGATTGGTGGCTTAGTCCCGAATTATATATGCGGCGACCAGCCTGCATCAGCCAGAAATGGCGCCTAGATCGGCTGCTGCAAAGAAAGGCAAGAGAAGGCGTGAAGATCTTCGTCATCGTATATAGAAACGTCGAACAAGCGATACCGATAGACTCGGAGTACACGAAATTTTCTCTTCTCAACTTACACGACAACATTCTGGTTCTGCGATCGCCAAACCAGCTGAAGAAGAACCAGTTCTTCTATGCCCACCACGAAAAGGTCTGCATTGTAGACCATGATGTCGCTTTCCTCGGTGGAATCGACCTCTGCTTTGGTCGTTGGGATAACCCCCAACACCCAATCACGGACGATCGGCCAACCGGCATGGAGCCAGATGGAGATAGGCCCAGGGATGCAGAACACTGCCAGCTGTTCCCTGGCAAGGACTACTCGAACCCCCGTGTCTTGGACTTCTTCAAGCTCAATGAGCCCTACGAAGAGATGTATGATAGGAGCAAGACTCCGAGAATGCCTTGGCATGATATTGCCATGCAAGTCGTTGGCCAGCCCGCGCGGGATCTGACCCGTCACTTTGTGCAGCGGTGGAATTACTTGCGACGTGAGCGCAAGCCTACCCGGCCTACGCCCTTTTTACTCCCTCCGCCAGATGCCAACCCTCCTGATCTCGAGGCACTTGGTCTGTCTGGAACCTGTGAGGTCCAGATCTTGCGCTCGGCAGGTGACTGGTCCCTAGGCTATCCGAAAGATCTTCGGGAGCACAGTATCCAATCGGCCTACGTGAAACTGATCGAGGAGTCGGAGCACTTTGTTTACATGGAAAATCAATTCTTCGTAACGAGTACCGAGACGCTGAATACCAGGGTGGTGAACCGTATCGGCGACGCCCTCGTTGAGCGCATTATCAGAGCACATGAGAAGGACGAAGAGTGGCGGTGTTGCATACTGATTCCTCTGATGCCCGGCTTCCAGAACACCGTGGATTCGGCCGAGGGAAGCAGCGTGCGTCTCATCATGCAGTTCCAGTATAGAAGCATCTGCAGGGGCCCTCACTCGATATTCGGCCGTCTGCAAGCCGTAGGCATCGAGCCGGAAGACTACATCTCGTTTTTTAGTCTAAGACAGTGGGGCAGTATCGGCACTCACAACCAGCTCATAACAGAACAGCTCTACATTCATGCCAAGACGATCATCGTCGACGATCGTGTCGCTCTCATCGGTTCGGCCAACATCAACGAACGCTCCATGCTGGGCAACCGCGACTCTGAGGTGGCCGCTATCGTGCGGGATACGGATATGATATCGTCCAAGATGGCTGGCGAGAACTACCAAGTTGGCCGGTTTGCGCATACTCTCCGCATGCGACTTATGAGGGAACACCTGGGGCTGGACGTGGACGAGATCACGGAACAGGAGAGACAGGCGGAGCTCAGTGCGGAAGCGCGCTTCGAAGCTGAAATGGGCCGCATCTACGACGAAGAAGAAGCTGTGGCAGAAGGTTCAAAGCGCCCAAGGCCACATAATTATCATCATGCTACGAGCTTCAACCACGACGCCCCTGAAATGAACGTCGACGACGATGTCAACGATGACACCGGTTCTGCCTATTCCTCGGCTTCGTCCTCGAGTTCTTCAAAGGGAAAGTCGCCAGAACGTGACCCACGAATAAGTGGCAATGAAAAACATGTCCAAGACGTTGAAGGATACGGTCCAGATCACTGGAAAGCAGCCCAGGCAAAGGGCCTTGACCGAGGTAGTGACTCCGCCGTCATAGATGGACAAGAACTGCTTCTTTATAGGCATGGCTGGTCCGCGAAGTCTAAGACAGAAAACAAGCATGCCGAGTCACAACCAGGAACGTCGTCCAATGGCTCTTCACAGCGGGAACTCGACAAAGGGAATGCCGAACTTCCTCCAGCTCAGGCAGACCCGTCGGCCAGTGCTCAGTTGCCGCGTCCCGTGCAGCTTCCAGCATTGCCAGTAACCGACGATACGGATATAGGTGGACCTGCAGTGCGAACCGACTCTTCTGGAAAGGCTACTACCAACCCTCCAAACTCTCTATTAGCAGACATCGTGCCCGCTCACGTCGATAAGGAGTGCATGCGCGACCCAGTTGCTCCGGCATTCTGGGATGAAGTCTGGGCGAGAGTTGCGTCCAACAACACCAAATTGTATCGGCAGGTATTCCGTTGCATGCCTGATAGCGAGGTAACGAACTGGAAAGAGTACCACGAGTTTGATCACTACGCAGAGGAATTTAGGAAGAGCATGGTGGGTACTAAGAATGACGAGGCGGAGCCCAGCTCTCACAACAACCATGCCGGGGGGGCCGCACCAGGTATCGCAGCACCAGCCGCCGCAGAAGACGCTGCCGCTATCTCCGAGAAACCCCACAGTAGGCATTCTGAGATCAATCCGAAGGTGGTGGTCTCGAATGGAAATGGGGATGTTGTGAATGAGAAGGCGCCCGTTCATGACGGCAGTCCCCCTCAAGAAGAGACAGAGAAGCCCAGTCTTGGTCTCAGCCCCGAACGGGTCAAAACCAACAATTCAGCTGAAGTTCCCTCGCCAGTCCTGCCTGCCGGTGACATCCCCTTCCCGGCATTCGAAGGCCAGGGAGACGCCTCCCGCCTGGATCCCCAGGACGAAAAGAAGCGGAACCGCAGGACGACGTTCTCGTCGGGAGAGAAGTCGGCGCCCGAGACCAACGGCCCGGCCAATCCCTACAACCACAACTCGATGCGGCGCCGGCGGCGGGCCACTACTAAGGGTAGCCGCCGCGGCGCCAACTTCCCCTACGGCGTCCTCACCCGCGACGAGGCCGAAGAGCTATGCCACATGATCCAGGGCACCCTCGTCCAGTTCCCCTACGACTGGCTCGAGGCCGAGGAGAAGGACAACCACTGGCTGTACCAGGCCGACCTGCTGGCGCCCAAAGAAATCTAGTAAGACTGACTCCCTTTCCACTTCACTCCTCACCCCACTGTCCCTTGAGAAACGAATAGATGACTAACCAGGAGTTCCACAGCGACTAAACACTTGTTCTACACACTTACTATATACTACTACTACTACTACTACAACTCGTCAACCAGTCGACCTCCCATCAGACCTCGAGAAATATATTATATTGAATGATAGCTTGGAAGATTGGCTTACGTGGCCCCCCTGTTTTTATTTCTTCCGACTTGGACTATGTGTATCTTTTCCTATCTCACCGATTCGCGAGGCGCCACCAATCCCCTGCATCGAAGCGGAGTACCAGTTTGTTTGTTTGTCTTCTTTTTCTTTTTTTCACTTGCATCGTTGCATTGCATCAGGGGTTACGGGTATATAAACACACACACACACACACTCAGACATACAAATACGTTGGTCTGAGGAAGGTAGAAGAGGGAGGGAGGTACTTAGAAAAGAAATAAAATCTATATTTGCTCTGGCCTGCTTGTTTGTTTGTTTGCTTGCTTGCTTTCTTCTGAACAGTTCAAACGCAACACGCCCGCATGCCGCGTAAGATCTTGTGTATCGTGGTTCCAGATGTCTTCGCTGCTAGGACGCCGGAGAAAGGAATATGTCTAGATATATAGAGAGAGGAAAGGGAACGGAAGTCGGGGGAAGGGAGTTGGTTCGACTCGACTGCTTTCTTCTACTCACGTACCTAACATAACAAAGTACGGTAGTCGGTATATATATATATATATATCTATATACATTTCGAGATTGTGACTGAAGTCGACGGTAAAGCTATATGACTTGAGGTCTTCATTCTTCCGCCCTACTTGGTGTGCGTGAATATCAACCAACCTCACACACTCTTAGAGTAAACGGGTTATCTGTTTGACTTTCAACTTCTACACCTCTAGCTACTAACTAGTTAAGTAACGACACCACAAGTTGGCGCCCCCCCTAGCTGGAATGGGATGGGATGGGATGCATACATCGATCGGATGACGAATGTACAGAACTACCTAATATGTTACACGTGCAAGTATGTATGTAGCTCAAGCGCCCGCAATATCTCGAAAAAAAGCCGCACCGCACACACGCACATATGAAAACGAGACGGACATAGTAAACCAAGTTATATAAATAAATAAAAAATGCAGCACGCGCGCGCGATATCGGTATCTGTAATGCTTTCCGAGAAACCCCCCTGACCGACCAGCCGACCCCTCCGGACTCCCCCTTCAACGCCTAAGTCTCGCGTATGCCCAGCCCCCTAAAACAAAAAGCCAAATTAGAAAAAAGAAAATGGTTATAATAGGACCCGGGTCGATTCCGCACCGGTACCTCGAGAATAAGAATTGAAGAAACGAGAATTAGAAGGGTGAAAATCCGCGTCGGTAGCGTATATCCCGCCACTTATTAGATTAAGTAAAAGGGTATAGGTATGCATAAACATAGAAAAGAACAACGGCCAGGTCTGTAGGCCGAGGCGGGTATCAAAAAATAACGAGTCTCCTGTGTCCTATCTGCGTTCTCGGTGGGTGTGCGCAGCGTGCGTCGATCCTTTGGTCGAAAGGCTTGGGAGCTCGTTCGTATGTGCGTGTTATATATGCAGTGCGTATGTATATGTATTATTGTAAGTGCCAATTTCGCCGAGGCCTATAAGTGCTTTTAACGCCGGGTTCCGTGTCCTGAAATGCGATGCGCCAATGTGAAGGCGACAATGACGATGATGACGATGATGTTTTACAGACGGCGAATGAAATGGGAAATATGCTGATTCCTCCTGCGGTTGAATGGAAATGCAAGCTTTGTCGTTGATGGTGTTCGTACAAGTCTGCCGAATGATAGCAGCTTTTCAGTTCATAGTATGAGGTACATGAATGAATGATGATCGGGTTCTCGTTCTGGTTCGACCCTCGTGGTTGTTACGTAGCCAGACCCTCCGCCAACGCCTCTCGATTCGTCTCCTCGTAGTCCGTCTTGGTGCCAGGTCCTTTCCGCTGCGCCGCGGCGATGAAATCGGAAAACCCTGGCACGGCACCAGGTTGGTTGACGCCCGGAGGGCGAGTTGTGGTCTTCTGGGCGTCCTTTTCCTTGATAGCTTTCGTCGGCGTATTACTTGTACTGGAATTGGCTCCACCTCCGCCACCCCATGGACGCCAGAGGGCCAATTTCCCGAGTTTTGAGCCACCCGTTTGTGTCGACTGACTTGAGGCAGACCGCACGCTCCCTGCTGGCGATGTACTGTAGGATCCATAACTCTCGCGTAGCATAACGCTGCTGCGCTTCGCGTGGCCGCGCGATAACATCGGCTGTGCTATAACAGTGCTACTACCCGTTACAGATGTTGCGGCACCTACAACACCAAGGTGGCGCATGGTTAACTGGCTCGGCCGGGACCTCAGCGTATGAATGTCGAGACCAGAGAGCGAGATGATGGATTCGTGTGATAGGGACCTGTGTAACTGGCCACCTGACGATTGAGTGTCGTACGTGCCATCCGGCTCCATCGAAGTTTCGTCGTAGGCTTCCACCGGGCCCTCATGAGGGGTCGTCGCATCTGCCCTGGATTCTTCATTGATCGAAGTTAAATTAGGATAAAGCGCAGGGTCGTCAGGCTCTTCGATAATCGCATGGGCGTGGGCAGGGGCAGTTGATGTGACCGAGAGAGCCGTGGCGAATTGGAAACTTCGCGAAGACATGTTGGAGGGCTGTTTTCGATGGCCGGCACGCCAGCTTGGCGACATCGGGTCGATGCTAGTCGTGGGCGAGCAAGGGAACGAGTCCATCGTACGGTCAAACACTGAACTCCGGCGGTTCGATTGAGGCGAACTAGGTGCTGACGATGGTGCGAACTCTGATGACTGTCCCGAGTATACAGACCACCCATTCGAAAGCAAGGAGTCTCTCTGCCTATGAGAGTGTTGCTGCCGCATTATGCTGGTAGGGGTATCCGGTTGTGAATTAGGCGGTATAAAGATGCCAGGTGTAAGCCCGAGACGCTTCTTTTTCGGCCTTTTCGCCTCCTGTTTCGCTGCCGGCATGTGATAATGATGGTGGATGTGAAGCTCTTGGGAAAGCTGAGGGTTTTCAGAAGGTTCGCCGGTTCCGAGCTCTGCTTGCAACGTCGGTGTATCGGTACCTTCTCCTCCCACTCCCCCCTCCCCTAAGGGTTGATGGTACATAACTTGATCCCGCATAGCCTGGATCTCGTCGTTCGAGTTCATGAGCATCTCTCGTAATTCGGCGATGCCATGTTGAAGATTAGCGTTGTCTTGGAGTAGATCGCGTACAAAATGGGAGACAACACTGCTTCCTCCTCCATTGCCGTAGTTCAACGATTTGGTGGCGGCTGCCCCCTTCAGTCGGCCTGCCGCCGTGTTCAACTCCCTCTCCATTTCACGCTGTTTCTCTATGCGGCCCATCATCTCGACATGGTGTTCCCTCTCCTCCCTTGTTTCTTTCTCCATGCGCTCAAGCTGCTCCTGCAAATCATTGATACCTCGTTCTGCCCGCTTCCATCTCCACATCGCAGATCGGGCCTCTTCCCGAGACAACGACAGATGGCTCTGTAGCTCGACTTGTTCCTGCTCTAGCGACAAAAGTTGGCGCTCCATCGAGGACGCCCGGGCGGTATCACCCTCGAGTCGGCGAATGGTCTGTTGTGACGAGAGCAACGTGGCTTCCAGGGACTTTATACGCCCCTCGGAATCGGCGACAGTTGTGTTTAAGGCCTCGAGCTGGTCTAGGAGGTTCCTGTTTTCCTCGATAGTCTTCGCGTTCCTAGCCTCGAGCTCCTTGTTGTCCAGCTCCAGCTGCTCGATCCGGGCGGTGAGCTCGTGGCGGTCACGTTCGGCATCCGCCATGTACGCTTCGTGGCGAGCGAGCAGCGCCTGCAAGGCAAAGGTCAGAGACTTGGAGACACCCATGATGGCGAAACGATATAGTACAAATGCCCGGGAATGTAGACAATAGTGGAACAGAAAAAGAAGAAGAAAAAAAGATAACAACACGTCGGTAAGACACGAACATGCCCGATCGAATTCGCAGTTATTCACGAGTGGAGGCGGGCCACATCATACAAGGAATGTTGAGTGTAATTGAGTGGCCATGACTTCGGTACCAATTTCCCGGGTCTTCGAAAAGGCAGAGTTTCGTATAATGAACATACCTGGCCCATCCGCGCGGCTGTGTGGACATCCTTCTCGACGCTGTCGAGGACGGAGCAGTTGTGTCTCAGGAAGACGCACTCGTCGGAGCCGCAGCAGCACTTCATAGCCGTCGTCTCGTGGGGGGACGGGGCGAGAGTCTGCATGGCGCCGCCGGGACCGGCATGCAGCTCAGCCATGACGTGCGATTAGGTACTGCCTCGATGCGCGTGATCGTCGGGCAGGCGATCAGCATGCTGGATGTGTTTCAAGGGAGAGGAGAGGAGACGGGAAGAAGCAAAGGTGGACGATTTAAGGGAGGGACGGGGCGCCGGCAGCGGCGTTTCGGGGGAAGTGGACGGCGAGACTCTTCGAGTGCGGTCTGGATAAGGACAAAAAATGGCAAAAAGAGGCCTCGCCTCTACATAGTAGGTTCTCGCGTCTGCCGTGAAAGTGGAGGTGGAGTTTGCAGAGATGATTTAGGTGGGGTTCATTTAAATTCGATAATTGTAGTACATGGCGCGGACACGGACTATATCACCAGAACGGGCGTGTGTGTGTGTATGTTCAAGACATGGTATGGTATATACTATAGGTAACAGGATGAAGGGGATAGGGAGTCTGTTCTCTGAGGGTATGGATGTTGACTGGAAGTTGAAGGGAAATGGGAGAAGAGACTTGGTACCTAGCTGGAGGTAGGTCGGCACGAATTGCATGCATGCAGTTGAACAGAGCCCAATCATGTGAACAGGCTGGGGTGCAACCTTCTGACAGTTGTACATGTACAAGATGTGGGCACAAGTTCGTCTTGGCGGGGTACCTAGCTACCTTGTACTATCATGTCCACTACGTACTCGGTACCTAAAGCAGTGAAGGCCCTGCTGGTCCTGTCCCGTGGTTGACAGACGTGGTAGGTGGGGGAGCTACCACAGCTGGACGAAGTCCGACCCGGCTGTCGGGCAGCAGAGACGCGTAATGACGACAATCGAATACCGCCGTACCAGTTTAATATGAGGTAGCTGGTGCCAGTCATCTGCATGGCATCTACATACTTATTACATACATACATAGTACGGGAACGGGTAGCCACAAGGTAAGGTTCTGATAATTTTATCTCTCCTGAAGATTACTGCATCAGTGCATGTATCATCAATATCGTGTTTGACTCAGCTACAAAAGCAATACACTATTATGGATATCCGTCATTTCGAGTCTCTCCACTTCGTCCGCCTCGTTCCGAGATAGTTAGTGCCTGGTTCCTGAAGCTAGCACACGCACGGACTAGTGGCGCCGCGCCGCCTCCCGTTGCTTTCTTGCTCCGTACTTTACAGAGCCGCCCTGAAAGCAACAGGAGGTTCACACCCCTAAGCCGGCAGAGCGACGTTGAGGATGTCCAGTCCACCCTTGAGCTCCGACTTGGACGGCATGGCGCCCATCCGCATCAGCTCCGCCGACTTCGCCATGGCCGGGTCCACCATCATGCTGGCCATCGCGACCACCGTCTCCCCCTTGCAGTAATATGCCACGAACTTGCCCTCGCCCGGGTCGCCCTGCAGCACCAGCTCATCCCACCCGTGCACGGGGCTGCCGCAGTAGCGGAGCTGGCCGGTGAGCGCCGACCAGAAGACCGGCGTGAAGAACTCTGGCTTCAGCGTCGGGTTGACAATGTGGTGCGCCACGGTGCGGCCTTGGTTCTGCGCCACGTTCCAGTGCTCGATTCTCGTATAGCTGCCCTGGCCGCCTGGGCCGTGGTAGGGATATGACGCAATGTCTCCGATGGCGTAGACGTCCTTCAGTCCCGTGACGAGGAAGTTCTCGTCCGTCTTCAGCGACCCGTCCTGCTCGAGCCGGATCACCTTGTTCTCCTTGAGGTAGCCCGTGGCCGGTGCAACGCCGACACCCAAGATGACCAGATCGGCCTCGAGCTTCGTGCCATCTTTCAGGTGAACCGAGCCTACCTTCGAAGGGTCCGAGCCTGATGGCTCCGCCTTCTCCACGCCCGCCGCCATGTGGAACTTGATCCCTTTGCCTTCCAAGAGCTTCTGCAGGCCGGCGCCGACCTCCTTGCCCATCACTCTCTCCAGCGGGACGTCTTCTTGGCCAATCACAGTAACATCGTTATCGGCGGCAGTCGCGTTGGCAACCTCCAAGCCGATGAAGCTGCTGCCGACAACAACAATCTTCTTGCCCTTTTCGCCGATAGCTGCTACAATCTTCTTGGTGTCATGGATGGTTCTCAGCAGGAAGATATTTTCAAGAACCTTGAACCCTTGCAAAGGTAGGTTTCGTGGTGAGCCACCGGTGGCTAAGATCAGCTTGGTGTATGGGTACTTTCCCTTGTTCTTGGTGACAGCTGCCTTGTTGACGAGGTCGACGTCCGTAACCTCATCGAAAACCACCTCGACGGATCCCGACTTGAACCACTCGTCGTCTCTCCATTGGACCTTTGATTGGTCGGCGATGAGCGCTTTCGATAGCTTGGTTCGATCTATGGGAAGGTACCCCTCGTTCGAGATCATGGTAATCGATCCCGCGAACCCCTTCTCTCTCAGACCCTCGATGGCACCGAGTGCCCCGCTTCCTCCACCGACTACAACAACCTTCTCGGCTCCGGCACTGCTGGCAATGTTACATTTGAAATTTGGCTTTCGTCTCGCTGCCTTGATCGTGGCCTCCTCGCCTTCTATGTATACGGCGCCGTCCCTCTCTACCACCTTGAATACTGGCAGCGAGTCCAGCGCAGGGGCGTTCTCGATATCGCCGGTTTTGCCGTTGAAACATGCTATACGAGAGAGAGAAATTGTCAATCACACCTTTCTTGTGCAGACTCGGGAGTTCACAACCTGTGGGGTAGTGTACTCACCTCCGTGCCATGGGCAGGTCAGGCGTCCTTGTTTGGTCAAGACGCCTTTGACAAGCGGAGCTCCGTAATGGGTGCACTTGGGCCCCGTAGCCGAGATCTTGCCGCCAGCATTCAGGAGCAGCACCTTGCCGTCCTCGACGCCCTCAACCTCGACCTCCTGCTTATCGCCGGGCTGCAACGACAACGAGGACACATCTTTCAGCTTGAACTCAGGCATGGTTCTGTTTGCGGATATCGCGAATGGCCTGAAAGGATGGTTCAACGGTGATGCGGGGCTAGCTTTCGGCCCACGTAAGATACGAGCTGTGGAAGGTCGCAAGAACTTTATTCTTGCGGGCGTCATGAAACAGGGCACGAAAACAAAGATGGGGAGACCGGGAGGAAGGGAATTGTGCCCAGGAAGTAGGTATTATTAATTATCAGTCAGATGTTTGGCAGGCTCAGAGGGGAACGATGGGGGGGCACGACGAAACGGGGAAGCACGCGATAGGCAGGTGGCCGGCGAAAAAAGCGAGGAGTCCGTACGGACGTCCCAGGACAGGACGGATCATTCGAGATACACCTGTTATCCCGCTGCAGATGTGATGATGATTGCGGTCTTTCATGTCGTAATGCATGCCCAGGCCTGCGAGGACGAGTAATCCAGATCATCTTACTGGCTAGAGCTGCGCTTTGTTATCCCGGTAGTGACATCAACAGTCCGTCTTTAGCGTGCCTGCCCCGCCTAACACAGAGCTCCTCCAGCGGCAATTGGCGGGGCACAAACAGCGCTACCTACCTAGGTACCTACCTCCACTACATAGGTCCTACATGTACCAAGGTGATGGGCTCCTTGGCTTCATACCAAGAACTGTACGATAATAATCCTCCATTATATATTGATAATTATCTACCCACGTGTCTCCAAGCCTTTATCCAATTGCCTCAGGTTGTGAAACACATATTCCAGCGTATGGTCGTTGTAACATGCAAGACCAGTTGCGCCAGGTAGGGGCTCAAGGGCTTACGAGCGCAGGTGCGAAGTATACCTACCTACTCCTACAACGTCTCTGCAGTATTCACCATATGTACATCGATACTGGAACGGGACAATGAACTCGACCCCTTTTACCCTAATAGGAGCTGATAATTGCAGCAGATTCTTTTGTAAGCAAAGTTAATAAGGCTGTATATAAGCTAGCCGCCTCATCGTCGCGAAGATACTATGGTAACTTCTTATTTGCTCTCCCCTGTCCACACACACACACCCCACATCCCCCCCTAACCCAAGTCAGGTTCATACAACCGGTGCACAAAGTAATAAGATCTTAAGCGATCATACTATAAGATAATAAATGATATAGACTAGGTTATGGGTTTCAAGATCGGTTAACTCGCTTAGTGATTATCAGTGGATCAGATATTTTATATGTGCAAAAGCCTGGCAATAAGATAGCATTGTAATCTGTAGGTACCTAGCAGGCATGTAGGCGCGAGTTCAACGTATTGAAGACCAAATTCTGTTCAATTTGCAATCGATTCAATCAAACAAGTTAGACTTTGATTGTTCGTAAATAGTTACTACATAACTTAGCCGGTCAATTATATGAAAAGGGCTTGAACGTAAAGCCGTTATTGTTGTTGCTGCTGCTACGCCTGGATCTGAAACATCTGAATAATCGGAGGACCGCAGACCTCAAGAGTGATCAACCTCGAATAGGGGTAGGGATATGAGTATGTTAGAGCATAGTACGCATAACGCCTAATTACCGGGGAGCTATTGCTTCAAGTGACTGGTAAGTGGAATGGGTAACTTCTTTCAATCTACCTTGCGGGTCAGGTGTTGTGGAATTGGGCGGCGTATGAGGATTGACTCTTGTCAGGTTAGGATAATACTAGTTCAACTATGTTACTGTTGACGTGCCTTATGTGCTTCGCCAGGGGGTTATATCCAATCCTCATCGGCACTGTTGAAATACTGATTGATGTGAAATTCCGGCAACTCAACCACTTTTCCATTTTAACAGACACAATGCGCCTTCTTCGTAAGCGTGCTGCCAATGTGAGGCGTGATGTTCCAGGCTACCCACCATACCGTCTCCTATACTTCGAATTCCAGATTTATCTTATACGCAGCAGCTTAAATTATTTGTTCACACAGAATATCTCTCTTGACCCGTTGTTTCCTGCCATTTTTTCACACAGGCCCCTTAGCCTTTACAACTGCTGATGCCATACAAGAATGTTTAGAGCACCCATTAACCATCAAAAGTGAAGTAACGCGTTACTGAAGCCGCTAGAGACTCGCCAAATACCGCTTGATTATTATATCTACGCATAATCTCTTGTCTGCTAGAATTGATGTCGTCCTTTCCAGAGGTTCGTGGACAGGAGAGCGGACACAAGATGCCCAGATGGAGAGCGCTGCGTACTTATTTAGTAATATCTCGAGAAACCGCACTTGGACGAGTATGTTCTTACCACAATCTATGTACCCTCGCTTCCACGAGCGACGGTAGCCTCGCCACAACCCTGATAAAAACCGAGTCTATCTACGAATGTCGACACATTTCCAGTGTGTAGGGAGCCCCAGGCTCATTAGCCATTAGCCCATCTCATTTGATACATCGACGGATGACCTGGCCGACGGCCCTCTTAAAGACTGTATCCGTCCTCTCCTCGCCGAGGTCGATGTTGCCCGTTGCGATGATTCATCTGTACGTAGTATTCTCGATCAATCCCCACCTGCTGAAGGCGGGATGATTAGGTGGGCTTACCTGCGACGTAGTGCGATGGCCCTTTTAGCCAGGATCCCACGCTCTTCGAGGTTCTTGAGATCTTAGATCGCGAGGTGCCCCGCCTTTAAGAAATGGTTCTTAGCCACCTGTCCCGAGAACTCGAATTTCAGGGGCTCATTGAGTGACGTGACGTCGACTAGCGCACACTCGCAGCGTGGGCAACAGGTATGGTGATCTATAGACAATGATAAGTTGTGTGGGATGCAATGATCGTTTCGTTAGCGAATATGTACTGATAGACCGGCTGTTGCTTTACTAGCGCTAGATATATCGGCGATTCAGACTTCATATACACATTACTTGGCATTCCTATCTACCATTACACAGGGAGGACTAGTTTATGCAGAATCGCTGCTTGGGAATCAGGCAACCACCTCTGGAATCATAATATACAAGACAACGATGCTTCTGGCTGAGATGCTGTCCGAAAGAAGCGCAGTTTGAAAGACCAAGACGCTGACTTAGACCTTCCTCAACTCCTAATGAACTCTAACTATACGTTACGGAAAGCTCTCCCATATACCTCCTCCGTATACCGCTTGTTTCATCTAGTCGATATCGACCTCGATATCCAGGTCCAGGGAGGCAATGATGTCATCGTCAACAACGGGCTTATGGATCTGAGGAATGCCCTTCTTATCAATCCCTGGCTGCAATTTCTGAAGTGCAGGAAGCGGCGCCTTAGACGTGGTGTCGGACTTAGCTGACCCGTTGACAGGAGTCGCGGTGCCGCTTCCATTAGCTGGCGTCGCTGCTTGGTCGGGAGATTCGTTAGCATTTGCTTTGGGCCGGTGGGACATGTCCTTGCTGGTCTCCGTTCGCGCCAGGCGGTTCTCCATGTGCCGCACTCTTGCCTTCTCGGCTATTTGCGCCTTACGGACCGCTTCAGCATTCCGTCGGCGATTCTCGATGTTGCGCTGCGCCAGACGATCTTGCTGAGAGGGTGTTGAGGGAGTAGACCTCTTGTTTGATGTTAGGCTGGTCTTGAACGCAAGTCGCGGTGTCTCGAGTGTGTCCAGCTTGTCTTGTATTTCCGCTGCTTTATCGTCGTCTCCACCTCGCTTGGCCTCCTCCAGTAAATTCAACAACCGAGTTCTCTCAGTAGGTGTGTATTTGGTGCGGAGGCTCTGTTCACGCTTGATCTTATCATTTACTTCCTTGTCAGTCCAAGAACGGTCTCGGAGAGCATTGATATCGTCAATCTTGGCCTCCAATGTCGGCTTCTTTGGGAAGTTCACATTATCGTCTTGGCAAGCCTTCTTATAACGGTTGAATTCAGCCTATAACGGGTCAGATCTCAGTCACACTGGTGAGGATAATGCCCATACCTCAGTAAATGGAGAGTCGGAGCAACTGATAAAGGGCCAATCTCTATCAGATTTACCATGTGCGGCTTTGACGTACTGATCGGTGACAAAGCTTTGGCGGTTTTGCTTCTCCATTGCGTAAGGTTTCCCTTCGGTGAACCCTTCGAGAAGAAGTCAGCAACAGGCAAGTACCAGACACGCCGAAACGTACCTTTAATCACAGCCATACGGTAGGCCGGCACACCATCGCGGTCGGGGCCAATGGCTATACGGACAAAACAGCCAGTGATAGCCTCTTCAAAGCCAGGATAGAAACAGACCTGGGCAAAACGGCTTCGGCCAAGTCGAACCCGCTCCATGTCTCGTAGATCTGCGAGTGGGATTTCCTTGACCTCAGGTGTTGGCGACCTAGAAATTCGATTTCTGGATGCACCGGCCCAGTCAACATCGCTGTCGCCATCATCCTCGCCAAGGCTGCCCCGAGACGCTGAAAATGATGTGCCTTTACGGCGCTCCCGATCCTCTTCCCTGCGGCGCATACGGTCATTCTTCTCGGCTCGGGCGCGACGGAGTGACTCGATTCCAGCACTGGTCTCGCCAACCTTTGCGCCGCCAACTCTTGTTCGCTGTCGCGACGTCTTACGTTGCGCATCGTCCAGGTCGGCGGAGCTTGCTTTGCGCTTCTTGGTGGAACCGTCTTCTCTTCTTTTGAGGAGTCGCCGGAGCAAGCTGTTTTGTCGCTGGCGGTCAACTTCTTCCTGGCGTTTAGCAAGAAGTTGTTCTCGCTCAAGCTCTGGCATGGCTAGAATATCCTCTTTCTCAGCTTCGCTTGCATAGATCCCATCAACTGGATACTTGTTATCCTCATCGTCTTCCATTTTGCCATTCGCGTTGGAGGTTTGCATGGTATCGGAGTCGGAATCAGATTCGTCCATGGGGGCGGATTGTTGAGAGGCAGGTGAGCCGACAGAAGAACTGTAACAAAAGGTGAAGTTAGCCGGGCTGGCTGCTGGAGAAGAAGGGGTGTGTGCAAGGCAACGAAGTACAGGTGACAGGGCATTCGAGGTGCTGAGGCAACAAAGAAGGGTGGGTCCGTCAACAGAGCCATCAATGCGACGATGAGGTCGACGAGGCAGGGCACCGCATTGGTTAAAAGAGATGCGGAATTGACTAATAGGGAAACCTACGCTTCTCCTTCTTCTTCGTCCGAATCATCGTTCCTTCGCTTCTGCAGTTTCTTGGACTTGGCAGCCGTCTTGCTCCCTGATTCGGGTTCAGGGGAGCCAGAGGCAGAGCGACTGATATTCATAGGCTGTTCCGATTCCCCCTCGTCAGACGACTCATCGCCTCCAACGAGGGCGAGAAGTTCATCATCTACGTCAGCCATAGTGAGGTAGAGGCAAAAGTATCGACTGCGGTGATGAAGGGATGTCGGAGAGCGGCGATTCTACCAAGAAGCGGCGTATGGCTCGAGATTGACGCGCTGCGAATGCGGTGCGCTGCGTGACAAGTAACGAGTATGATGAGCTGGTCGGAGTACGGCAAAACCGGTCAGTAGGGCATTCCTGTAGGCAGTATTCAGTATCGAAAGAACTAAGCCAGGATATTCAGAAGGCGAGTGAGAGAGTGAGGGAATGGCGAGTAAGAGGCGGTATGTCTCTCCTATTCCACGAGGCTCTCCAAAATGTTGAAATCGAGAAGTTGGACTTTCCAGCCTGCACCTGTCTGGTCCTCAGGTAATTGTTTCTATTGGTTGTAAGATCGCAGCTTGATTCTCCGGGGCCCCACTTTCTAGTTGGAAAGTACCACGGAGCTCGGTGTTACTGCCGTCCGATGATCGAACCACCTGGGCACGGGCTGCAACCTACCTACCTAAGTACCTAGGTACAGAGGTTCAGCCATCCCACTTTACATTGAACCTCTATCTAGGGAGGTACCTCCCAACCTCCTGGAGTCGTTGCAGTTGCGTAGGTAGCTAGCATGACCTAGGTACAAGGCCCGTGCACTGATCGCTGCATCATCAAGGTGGTAGGGTTGTGAAAGCTCAAACTGACTTCAACAGTTATTACATGTATTGCGCACTCTTCTCTTACCCCGAGTAGTTCCAGCCAATATGTCTTCATCGAGGATACCTGTGCGCATAATGCGCCGAAATGCACAACTATATCTACGCGACTTCTTGGCTCCCGCATTCGTCCAACCGTGCCGGACGCAGTTCTCTACAAGCCCCAGGGCCCCGGCTTCGGCGAGCCCACTACCCTCGTCCGAGCCTGCGAAACCCAAACGTAAACCACTGACCAAGGACCAACGCGAATTCCTCTCCTCCGCTGTAAGGCCCATCCAATGTAGCCACCAGGCTTCTAGTTCCAACTCGATACTGAGACATCGTTAAGCTCCGTGTAAACCAAGCGGGCGAATTAGCGGCTGTTCTGATCTACGCTGCTCAGACGCCGTTGGTGGTGAATGCCCACCCGCACCTCCGTCCCTTGATGGCGCATATGTATGAGCAGGAAGAAGGCCACCTCAAGACTTTCAATTCCCTCATCGCCAAGCATCGCGTGCGCCCCACGGCTCTATACCCTCTATGGTCCGTCATGGCGACGGGCCTAGGCTGGTCGACGGCATTCATGGGCCGCGAAGCTGCAATGGCCTGCACGGAAGCTGTGGAAACGGAAATCGGAGGCCATTACAACGAGCAGATACGCACGCTGCTGGAGATGTTCGAGCAGTGGGAGGCGGAGGGGTATGAGGTGGGCGAGGAGCTCCAAGAACTGACGAAGACGTTGAGAAGGATACGAGACGAGGAGTTGGAACACTTAGACCACGCTGTGGATAACGATGCGAAGAAGGCCGAACCACACTGGTTATTGACCAGCGTAATAAGAGCAGGATGCCGCGGCGCAATCTGGGTCAGTGAGAAGGTATAGTGAAGATCTTCAAGTAAAGTCTACCATCGGGTTCATAACGATATCTGCGATGATCACGACTTTTCCAATTCCTAATTTTGGGCGTCTTCGGGCTTGGAGCGGCTGGGCCTATTGCTTCTGACGGTGAGGTGCCAGGCAACCTCCAATATCATAATTGTACTATATATCTACCCATACATTAGACAATTCCATCACATCGTGTACCACAATGTGTGTATACGTCAAGGTCTCAAGTTGTAGGCATTACATAGACTTTCATTGTTTACGAACAAATGAGGAGTCCTTCACTTCCATATGAAGTACTTCTTGAAATGGAATCTCATTAGAAAAATTTGGACGATCATCTCCCTGTCATCGGAGCTTGGCGGGCCTAGACCGTTCAAAACTAGGGTAAGAGTCGCATTTTCTTCGCCGGTATAGTCATCGGTCTCGCAACGCACTAGCGAAATGCGACTAACGGCCGTAGGTTGCGAATTCCTTCCTTTTAAGACTGCTTCACATGCTAACCATATCACCTCAAAGTCCAACATATATAATTAGTATATGTATATATATACCCTAAGTCTAACGTAAATATTTTCAGACAAAGTGCATACACAAATAGATAACTAGTCTTATTGTATGCAAGCCGCATACGTACACTTATACAAACGCCCCACCCCCAGCCAGACAACCACACGAAAAGCAATGGCGCCCCTGCCCCTCCATTCCCTGCCCTTTGCGCCGCCCCCTTTCCTCTCCCCCACCTTCGCCCTGGCCCCCTGCACAGTAGCAGACGTCGACGCCGCGACGGAGGCCTACCAGGCCTCGTTCGCCACGGACCGCGGGAACACCTTCTGGTGGCCGCGCGACGGGGCCGCCATGAGGCGGTGGATCGCCGCGCGCGTCCGCCGCAAGATGCGCGACCCCTCCGTCCGCCACTTCAAGATCGTGGACGCCGCCGCCGACGGCGAGCTCGTCGCCTTCGCGCGTTGGGACGTCCCCGCGGGCCACGAGGAGGCGTTCGGGCGGTGGGTGGGCGACGAGACGGGGGACGGGGCGGGAGTGGGCAAGGAGGTCGGGGAAGAGAAGGAGGCGAAGGGCGATGCCCCCGAGGGCGCCCGCCCGGAGCTTTGCCGGCTCTTCTTCGACGCGCTGGCGGGGGCGTCGAGGAAGTGGCACGCGGAGACTATGCTAGGTGGGTGTTCTGACGATCGTGTGTAGGCGGCGGCGGCGGCGGCGGGGCACCTCTACGGTCTCCTGTAGGGGCCCATAGCCGAAGTGTGTCGAAGGACTGACTGTCTAACCGTTCGCAGGTCTCTCGCTCCTGTGCACGTCGCCCAAGTACCACCGGAGGGGCGCCGCGAGGGCGTTGATGCTCCCCATGCTGGCGCTCGCGGACGCGCGAGGCCTGAGAACCTACCTCGAGGCGACGCCGGGCGGCCGGCCGGTATACGAGAGGTACGGCTTCCGCGTGGTGGACGAGCTGAAGTTCGACCTGGACCAGCTCGGGACGGATGTCGGCGGGGTGTACACGCTGTCGATCATGATCCGCGCGCCGAAGGCGGTCCAACGACGGACGAGTGACTGTTTGGATAAACCTTAACCTACTAGGTAGACTGTACACCAGGCTATGATTATAGTTTGGATCTGGGTTCGGTAGCGAACACAAGGCCTAGGCGGACAATACGACCTTTGTGTGCACTCTGCCATATGGATGTATCCTGTACTCAAGATCTATTAGCGCCCACGTGTGTTGTCCATACACGGGAGGAGCCGCTCATGTAGCTGTCACCGACGCAATGACGTAAAGAATGGTTGGAATGATCTCAACCAATCCATAACCATCGAGCAAAGTAGAATGAATCTTGGGCTATGGCAATGATGCATTGATGAGCAAAGTCTCGCAGGTGGCCGTTTTCGGACTGTCTGTAGTAGTGCTTACGTTCTCCTTGGTAAACCTGCTTATATATGAAACTCTTCAAATACCTACCAATATTGTGAACCCCTTGTCAACCTTGGAATATCAAAAAAGAACACACTGTAACAATGTCTGCATCAGGATACAGACCCGGACAAGTCGACGGCGACGAAGCCGCTAAGGCCGTCGACAGGGGCGCCTCAGCCGCCATGCCCAACACCGACATGAGCAGCGGCATCCACGAGCAGGCCACTTCCAGAGTACGTCGTAGCTAATAATCGTTCATCGCGAAGACTGCTATGCGCACCCGCTAATCATAGCCGGCCACAGCCCCCCACCGGCGAGAAGACGACGGGGACGGGGGCCTCGGCCTTCGACTCCAGCGGCGCCATCGGCAAGCAATTCACGGTACGTACGCCGCCTGCCTTGATCTCGCACCAGATACCTAGATGACCTGCGGTGGCTAGAGATATGAGCATCACAACGCTAACCCGGTGTCGTCCGCTCGCATGTGTGTAGACCCAAGGTGCCCTCGGAGGCACGGCGCAGAAGATCGGCGGGCCCTTCCACGAACAGGGCGCGATTGGGAAGCAGTTCACCGACCAGGGGACCATCGGCGGCAAGGTCCAGAACGCGCTGGGGGATCAGAAGAAGTGAGGCATCAGCGGCTTTCAGTGTATGATAGTCGGCGGGAATAAAAGAAGCCAAGTTAAACCCAACTATTGCATGAACCTAGTTGTCAAAGTGTGTGTGTGTGTGTGTGTGTGTGTGTGTGTGTGTGTGTGTGTGTGTGTGTGTGTGTGTGTGTTTCTCTCTCTCCCCTTTCACGCGCATTTGCGTGCACCACAGGTTGCGGGTATAGCATCAGGTATCCGCCGTTACAGTGACTGTAGCTAGTAAAACGCGTTCGTCCTTCTAGACTCCGTTAAAGTGCCGACGCTCAGGTGTAGTCGAGCTACAATGTAGGCGTGCTGCTTTTTTCGTGCATAAAATGTTGTTGGTTTGACGCTGTTACCAAAATGCGACGTAGGGGAACTGAAGCCGTTGAACTAAAATCAACGACAGCAATTGTAAACGGGGGCGCACCCATGCTCCTACAGGACGGTTGGAATAGCCTGTCTAACTCTCGTCCGTGTTTCGATGTTTAGCGTCTCCAAGCGACATCTGGAAGGTCTAGGCTATCGATCCACGATCCACGATCTTATTATGAAACGCACGAAGAGGTATCTTACTCACTAAATCATCTCGGAGGGATATATATTGGCGATGTTCGACTTTATAGACCTATACATAGAAAGTCGAAACATTTTGCCTTGGCATGAAGCCTGTATCATCTGTAACTCGCCCACAGCGGGAGCTAATGATAAAACAGGGGGTTAGCGGTCTGGTCTGCGTAGCCGCTAGGGGATTTTCGCAGATGTGCTGCATAAGGCAACATTCCAATCGGAAGATAATTTCGGGGGTAATTCCCGTCGGCAGTGTCATCTCTAGGTACCTTGGGTGCGACGACATATTATGTCCATATTGAGTGTAAGCCTTAATCGAGTCATAGCGGAGAGACCGGCAATGACGGTCCTGACCTGATCGTATAATGAGACATGGCAAAGCCGCTTCTCAATAGAGGCATGCAAGGTGGAATGAGCCTCATATGCCCGTAAGCCCCTGCCGGGCGACGGCTGACATCATTGCAATCAACATCAATTCACGTAGAAACCCTTCATTGGGTGCCTAGGTTCCTGGGGGGCTTCGGCGTAAATAGAGGCGAAGACAAGCCTTTGTTTACCGTATGCGCCAGTTTCCGGAAATAATACGGCCTGAGGGGTTTGTGGAAAGGCATGTTTCGAGGGATGAAGGCGATGTTGATGTTTTATTAAACTAACGTCACTCGATGCGCTTTGACTTGGCCCAGCAATGCAGTCCGCTATGGAGGATGCGAGGCAGGCTCACGAGAGAAGATGCTACCTACGTACGTTGCATATGCAAGTTCAGCCGATGTGGATTTCTACCTATCGTGGACTATGGAATAAATGAGATACGTCGTCGCCGCGGATCATCACATCATGTGCAGATCCTAGTCTACGGCAAAGACTTGCAACGGTGCCCGCAGCGAAATGCGGGCTGGCTTTCCTAAAGGGGCAATCCTGCTCCCTGCACCAGCAGGCCCATGAGACAACATCAAGCGGTTTCGGCTTCTGGTTACCCTCTCCAACTTGTGCCAATAGCCCCAACAATTGCTAAATCGAGCTTTTCACGGGCTTATAAAACATGTGTCATAGGCTCCTAGGGTAAAATCAAGCCTTTTCAAACTTAGCTAAGTTTTAGGATTCAAGGCAGTTCTTTATACCTACTTAGATGTCAGCCCGTAGATAGTAGTAGATTGCGTCCCAAGAGCGTCAACAAACCGGACCGCGGCCAGACTCCTCTGGCATGTGCTGTGGCGCAGGCACGGGAGGATATTAGTGCTTATGAATAATTAATTGTCAACCAGGTAGGGAATAGCTTATTGAAACCCCTTCATATATGATTGGTTATGTGAAAAGCCTCCCTGGCACGCGATCCACGGGCACCATTGACGAGTGACTGAGTGAGACACGGCCATTTGTAATTACTTGGAAATCCTAAGCTACCGACCAACCGCTATGGCCTCCTTCGATACCCCAAAACCCTGCGTTGATTAAATTGGAAGCAAGGAAACTTTAGCCAGCAATGGACTTATTCGAGGATCTGATCCATGGATCTGGTTGGGGCTGCCTTGTGACCCGGAGTGGGGAGAGACATGGGATCTGATACATCTCTCCCAGGCACCCCGAAGTGAGCTAGCGCCAAGCTTTCTGCGATCTCCAGGACGATGTGTGATCAACAGGGACGAAGAGGCCGCCTCTGAAGATATAGTATATAGTCAGCCAAGATCTGCATGCCAGAGACCCTCGTTCCAACAGACAGACAGAAAGATATCCCGACTCGTCATCCTTGCCTCCAACAACCTCAACCCACCAGCCAGCTCCTCCTAAGATGTACATCAGCCAGTACTTGCTGTGGTGCGTGCTATCGTCATGTAGCTCAGTTCTAGTAAACGGTAAGCTCTCCAGCAGCATCGTGCCGACATCTCTGTGTTTATTCATCTCTCTCTAACATCACTCAGGATTAGCCGTGTCCCGTTCTCCGAGCCCAGCCGACGAGAGCATACACCGTCGGGAAGCGGTGGCGGGGGGGCTGCCGCTGAGGATAATGGCGCTGGGCGCCTCGATCACGTTCGGGGTGGGGTCGTCGGACGGCAACGGGTACCGGGGGGACCTGCGGGCGGCGCTCGTGGGGGGCGGGAACCAGGTGAACATGGTGGGGACGCGGCCGAACGGCACGATGCGCGACAACGACACGGAGGGGTGGCCGGGGCTGATCATCGACGAGGTGCACGACAAGGCCAAGACGGCGGTGCCCGCCTCGCGCCCCAACCTCGTCCTCGTCAACGCCGGCACCAACGACTGCATCCGCGACGTCGACATCCCCGGGGCGGGGGCCCGCATGCGCGCCCTCCTCGACGACCTGTACGCCGCGTCCCCGCGCGCCGCCGTCGTGCTCTCGACGGTGCTCGTCAACGCCGACGCCGCCGCCCAGGCCCGCACCCAGGACCTCAACGCCCAGTTCAGGAACCTCGTGACCGACCTCCAGGGCGCCGGCAGAGCCATCGTGCTCGCCGACATGCAGACCCCCGCCGGCCCCGCGCTCGCGGACCTCGTCGACGGCACCCACCCCGGCGACGCGGGTTACCAGAAGATGGCCAACATCTGGCTCGAGGCCATCCGCGACGCGGGCCGCAGGAGATTTTTGAGGAGGGCCGAGGTCGTGTCTGGCATCCCGGATGACGGCGACGCCGTATGATTTCGACTTCCCCTCTCTTTTTTTCTTCCTCTCTACCTGTGCTGTTACGAGATATCCCCCCAAGAGCGAGGCGTTTTTTGGCGTTTGGGACATGAACACGTCATTGGAAAGACGATGATCGATTGGAATTATTTAACTAGTAGGAGCCCGCTTAGTGGTTAATAAGGTCTAAGACATGAATCGAAATACCTACCTTTGATAACCTCGTTGATGGAGCCTTCGGTCAGTCCCTGGACTAGACGGAAGGGTCACGTCACTGTCGTCTTGAAGCTTCCTCGACAGCCAGATACAAGAGGAGATCTGGAGTATCGAGAACGGAGTCGTTCTCGCGCATCAGAGCGCCTCAATTTGTCCTCAGCTGGCCACAAGGTAACATCGTAATCGTAGTCGTACATACCATTCATCTCGTGTGATCCTGTCCTTGGACATGTACGAGTCGATGTAAGTATTTTCTCGTATACACCTGACGCTGGATGTCTAGGCATGAGGTCAGGGAACGACGCCGCTTAATAGTGTGCAAGTTCGTCTTCCCATCGCACATATAGTAAATCCCACGTTGCGCAGCAGAGAGGCTTTCCAGGTCGCCGACCAGAGATGATTATCTACAGGCTTCGTCGGCGGGTTCATATCACCATGCTGCTTTAAGCTGCAGCAACATGGGTGCCGCCCTAGACTCCAGTTGAAGCCTCCCCCGCCCACTTCCCGCACCGACAGCTGGGACTTGAGCTTCTAGGGGACGCCGAAATGTGGTTCCCGGGCGCCCGCGGCCACATTCCGGCGACGATGTACATAAAACAGTTGCCGTATCCGTTCGCCCACGGGAGCTAGTCGTGGCTCATTCGTGTTGATCTCAGGAGCAGAATTTTCGCGGCGCCGGAGGAGACATACATACGGAGTATGGGCCTTCGAGCCCTGACTAGGCAACAGGCAACCGGCAATTGAAAATTGCGTCGTGGCGAGAGGGGTCCCCCGGGCTTCCTGCTCCTTTTCCCTGCATTAGTAGGGGCCTTATCCACGTGGTGGGGTCGGTGAGTCGCTTGCGGTTGACTGAACCGACTGACTCGGGTGGTGCTCGTTTTCGCTGCAAGCGAGGCCGCATCTGGCACACGCGTCGAATATCGGGGCCAGGGTGGTAGCGTCGAAGGGATGCGAGCTAGGCGGTCCAATAACTTGGATTGACTTTGGAGCCGACGCATGGCAGAACTCTAATTACGAGGCTGGGAATGCTTAAGAAGATCTTTTTGGGATCAAAAAAGGGGGATGTGATAGTAGGGTATGATGATATACACAGGGGGGAGGCCAGGGTTGGTCACTGGTTAAGAGTTAGAAGGAGATATGCAATTATTTTCAGGTGTGTCTTCTAAATCTTGAATTATCATAGAGGTATCTGGTCTAGGTATAGTGATCTATCTAGATGTCAACCTTATTCTCGCCGTCTTATCTTTGAAATCGCTGTGAGGTATCTCTCTGTCTTTGTCTTTCTTTATGTCTCTCTTTCTGTCTGTCTTTCTCTGTCTTCCTGTCTCTCTGTCTCTCTCTCTCTCTCTCCCTCTCTCTCTAGATGAAAGGAAAAGGTAATAAAAATACAAAACTGGAAGATAAAAAGACGAACTAGCTCAGCAGTAGTTGAATCGTACCCCTGGACTCCGAAACGCTGAATCAAAGTGTTGGCTCCTCCTCCAACCACTCTGCTAGAAACATATGTGACTGAGTCGTTCAGAGTTCTTTCGATCAGGAAGTTGGGTTTGGGGTTGGGCATATGACTGAGCAATATCTTTCCGTTTTGGCCTGCCGAAGCGGAAAGTTGAATCCTCTATGCCATAGCCAAAGCGTTTCGAAGGATGATCCATCCGGAATATTAGAATGGAATAGTCGCGATGAGTTTCTGGAGGCACATCCGTGTATCTCAGGCTTATGGGAGCCCCCAGGCCGGCTGGGAAGCTGAAGCCCCATCAATCAGGTGGTGTGCTGACATTGTGAGACTGGGTCTGAGCGACTTCGAATACGACTTGGTCCTTGCGTGTGTATGTGTGAATCGTAACCCTGTAGCTAAGCCGCGATAGCTAAACGGGTTGAAGGTCTGAGTAGGATGATAGATTCGTAGTGGTGGTGGGTTCGTTTACGCGTCGCCCGTGAGGTTGTCCCAGAACCTCTTCCTCGCAGCGATAGCTACCTCGTTGCCTGCGAACCGGTACTGGAAGAAATTGAACACGGCGAACTCGTCCCTCGTCATGACGTAGCTGGGATGTCTCAGAACCTTGGACCAGATCTCTTCGAGGGCCGTGTCGAGTATCTTCGCCACCAGCGGGCTCTGCTCCCCCTCCATGCTTTCTCTTGCCAGATCCAACGCCTGCATTACGCCATCGTGGCAGTTCTGGACCGACGGGGGCGGTTGCGGGATGCCGTTCGGGTAGGCCATGATGAAGGGGTCGAACAGCGGTGGGACAACAGATGGCTCAATGTGTGGTGTCGGTGGCCAGATTGACTGACTTGGTGGCATAGGGAAATACTGTGGACTTCGGGAAATAAAGCCAGGAGCAGACGGGTAGCAGTTCAGTGGGAGATAGCCATTTAAGGACATGATGCGGCGTGTGCTGATAAAAGGATTTGTCCCTCGGCTGGTGTAGTAGATAGGGGCCTGGCTGGACCGTAGACAGGGGTCTCACAATGTATGCGACGGTTTGGGAGACGATCGATCGATTCTATATTTGGTGAAGGCTTAGGGACCTTCTGTGGTTTCGTGGCGTGATTTTATCGCCACAAACTTGAAATCACTTCAGACTACTCGGATGAGTCCTTATATGGAATAGACTGGCGCTATTGGATGAGTAAGTCGAGCTGTGTTGATCCACTGAAGCGTTTCTTGGCTTATAAGGGGGAACCAAAGAGTTGATGGGTACTGTTGTAAAGAGTAACAGTGAAATGAGTTCTGATGATAAGAACACGAAGCGATTGTTTTCATCAAAGTCTGGCGGATTGCCTTCTAATTAATATATGTGTAGGCCCTGACTGTTTCCACTGCCAGAATGACTTGGGTATTTACAGATACACCATATTAGAAAACGCACTTGAAGGGCAATGGATAGGTAGTCAAGTTAGCGTTCATGTCGTGGATGATAGAAAATCGGTAGCACGGATGGGAGCATCCATCCATGCGTATCCCTATTCTTGAAAATAACTTGAGTTAGAGTTTCGCATCACTGCAGGTGCTGGACCCCCTATTCCACCCCCTCGGAACTGCGTTGTCGTCATGAATCGATGAACTCGGCAGGCCTGTGTGGCTGGCGAGGTATGGATATTCCAGCTCCTTGGTATTGGTTATCACCCAACCGTGTCAGTTCTATAACTAGCAGTAGGTTAACTTTATTTCAGCAAACTGATGTAACAGGCCCAAGACTCCATGATTCAGGCCGGCCAAGTCTGACCCCCTGACAGGGCTTGTCATTTCGTAGGGCACTTATTAGTCACTCGTTGCCACACAGTCGGCAGAACATGATGTTACTAGTGCTTGTTAGTTTAGAGGGTCTTAAACTAGTGCCGTGGAATTGACACAGTTGCTGTTACGAGCGAGTCTTGTCCAGTGTCTCTCTTCCCAGTATCGCTTAAGTGTTGCTGTCGATTAATCATCCGTACACGTATTACTCGGTACAGGTATGTAAAGATGGTGACGTGATGTAGAACGGATAGACTAACGACAATCTACCTATCCGATGTTCTCTTGTCTATGTAGTATCGTCGCGCTGATCTACAGGCAAGACTGGAGAACCTTGCAATATTAGATGGAGGCGTTGTGGGGAGTGGCCAGATCTACGATGAGATTGCATGCCAAGAGTTTCAGTCAAACTTTATTTAATTGTCGCTCCCCGATTATGTGATCTCGTCTCGGTCTTTTCTCGACCTTTTCTCGACCCTTTCGGGTTCCTCTGCATAGCTCGCGCGACATTCAAGCGAGCATACCTGCTACGATGTCACTCAGATATGTTGGTTCCACGGCTTCGGTAAGTAAATATCAACGTGCCTAGCAATATGGTCGTCATAACTAATAGGCAATAAGCTTCCTTAGGTTGAAGACAACAGTGGCCTTGAACGCATGGCCGCAGACAACACTTTTGGGGCGGTGACTCCGGTGATCTTCAACTGCGATGTTGCACGGCTCCGCATATTTTGACGCCGCCGTTGCTCAGTAGAACCGATAGTAGTATCCAAGCGATGTTACCTTCGGCGATAGCCTCACAGTCGAGTCTGATGCGCCACCAAAAGACTTACGAAGACTCCCGGCAGGCAGGCAAGCCAGAAGCTAATGACACTGCCGAAGGAGGTAGGTGAGAATTTTGAGACCGGTCGAACTTTAATAGCAGGATTTCTTGGTCATGACTATGGCGTGAAGTCCATGTCAGGGCATGACAAAGCCCGTTGGTCCGCGTGATGTCCCTACCTCATAATCCACATCGCGGAGGCCGGCTGTTCGACTGACGTCTTTCCTATCCGAGAATGGAAATTCGCTCGTCGCTTTGGGTCTAGCCTCGACCCTGCAAGGCGAGTTTAGACTGCTCACCTGACAACTACCTACTCGCCTACCTAGCACCTGACCAACAGGGCACATCCTCTCGAGGCCTGGACTATTACCGCAGCCCGGCCCAGTGATAATATGCTTGCTGGGTTACGTGATGCTTGATAGCACTTAATAATCCACAGGCGAAGAACCAAATAGGTATGTGCATCCATGGGGCGTAGCTGTTAGTTCATTTATCATGCCACAACCACAACCCGCTCGCCTATATCGTTATTCCCGGTTCCGGGTTCGATGCGGCGGCACCGGTGCCGGCCCACCGAGATTTTGATGGAAGCAGAGCTTTGGGTTGTTGTCTGCGCAGCGCCTCTTCCTTCACCAGTCCTGGTTATCCTTAGAATAGACATTAAAGTTGCGTCGTCGTCGACGATCATTTCTATACGGAGTGGGTCTAACAAATATACTGCTTATACATGCTCTTACACAAGAATCGTTACAACGCTCTGTCTGGGCCATGACTCGGAGACATCAAGTCGCATCTGACTCTCCGCTTCTTTTCCCAAGAGAGCTGTAGATCACCGTTTTGTCGGCCGTTTTCCGATATTCCAGCCCCACGATCGGAGCACTTTGACCACCTTGGGAGTGACAGCGGCGGTCAAGGGAACTCGGAGGAAGATGAAGCTCTTGTGGATAGCATAAGCAAGGGCTAGTTGGGTACCGAGGCCTGTTGTCCTTGTCAGCAACGCTGGGAAACTATTACCATAGAGAGACTTACTGGCTTCTGCCTTGTGCTTAGCTTCGGCCTCTTCAACCCCCCAACCTGCCATCTCGACATGTTCGCTGATCTCTTCATTCCCCAGTTGTTCTCTCTCGGCATTCTTTAGGGCTCTTCTGTACTCATGCCACCAGTCTCGCACAGACTGCGGTATTACCTTCTTCGCGTTGGAGACTACGAAGTGTTCGAGTTCACCTGGGGTACTATAAGCGATTTCCTCTGATGCTGGGGCCGCCAGCACTAACCAATCCTCTCGGTCCCGACCACCCGAACTAGTAAGAAGCAAAACGGGAAGTCTAGGACACTGAGACCAAGGTATACTCCCAAAGCTGCCCAACCGTACTCCCTTGACAGTTTCTTCAGTCTAGCGGAGAGGCCTTGAGGTTCCTGTGACGTGTTGTCTTTTGAGGTCTTCGGGCGTCGCGATCGCGGGGTCTTATGAAAGGATCTTCGAACCGTTCGTGGCGGGGACTTGTTGAGTTTGGTAGCAAGGTTCGATATTGTCGGTCGCGGCGCTGTGAAAGAGGCAAATCTCGAGGCCCGTAAAGATGGTCTTGAGGCAAATGTCCGTCTTCCTACTTGACTCTCCAAACTAGGCATCGTGTGTCGGATTGTAGGTGCCAACAGCGACCTAAAGTTCGGCAAGGCCATGCTCGAATAAGCGCGTAGCATGGTGCAATTTGCGCGCATATGGGTAAACCCCCGGAGGTTGGAATGATCGAATGTTGCGACGATTGCGGAGAAAGCTGGAAATGTCAGTGAACTCAAGATTGAATCTGCACCCAGTGCTTTGCCGGCTTAGTGTTGGTCAAGTCAGGACAACGAGAGCGCATGTCCGACTGTGATCGCAACCGGTTGTCAACGGGTACGGGGTGAGGCAATAGCACGTTCAGATGGTTGCTTACGACATAACTATGAATTCAGAGTGCACATGCCACTGTAGAAAATTTGGAGCTGAGCTGAGCTCAAATGGTGCAGGTGGGGAATGCACCCATAGGCGCAGTTCTGTTGCAAAAGCATGCTTTTGCTTNCTGCTGGCGGCGACGATACCGTCGATGAGGAGCCGGATGCACGCGTCGCAGGAGTACCTCAAGTACCTGAAGGAGCGAGCCGAGCGCTTGTCTACGGTGGTACGCACATACATATAATCCCTACCTACCTCGATATCTCCCTAATCCCTCTTCAGACATGGCAAGGGCTGAGCTGACGGGCAAATGTATGTACACAGCTGTTCGCGCTGCTGACGCACGAGGACTCGGCGACGCACGCGGAGCTGGCGGACGCGAGCCGCAGGATCGCCGAGGCGGCCAAGCGGGACAGCTCCTCGATGCGCACCGTCGCCGTCATGACCATGGCGTTCCTGCCCGCGACCTTCTTCGCCGCGCTGTTCTCCGTCCCCTCCCTGGACTGGGACGGCGATCCCGTGATCCGGAGCAATTTCTGGGTCTACTGGGCCTTCACCCTCCCCGCGACGGCGATTGTCGTAAGTAGTACCTAGCATCTAGCATCGTTCATTTGCCCCTTCTGGTTTGTCTTCTGAGAGATAATTTCTCCCGTCGGGACATGCGCAGGGCCGAAACCACCACGAGACACGTTTTAGACTTCCCGCGAAGTTGCTGAGTCAATTAGCAAGGTAAATACTGACTTTGACAACGCAGTTCATGCTATGGATGCTCTTGGATAACGGACCAAGCATTGCGCGCCGAAGACGAGAAGACGATGTGATAGATGACAAGTTGGAATGATGTCCGGTTCTTGGTCTTCATTACTCCAAGTACGTGACCGCACATCTAAGAGATAGACTCTCTAAATGGAACCAGAGCCAAAACCTTTCCGCCGTCATCATGTAGATTCTCACCTCTGCTTGCCAGATGATCCATTTCTCTCCACCTCGCCCTCCATGCTATATCGTCTTTACTGCAGCCTTGCAGAAACCAAACGCCCAACGACGCTCTCAAGCTCCGAGTATGCCTCTGCGAATCCGTCAATCCGCGACGGGGGAGGTGAGGGTCCGGCTACGATGACGGGGCGCTTTGAAAGCTTCAGGTTCGGGCAAGTCAGATTAGTCCATGGACGCGGTACCCAGGCGCCAGCCATAAAATACGGTGCCGTTCTAAGTAGTCCACGTCGACAGGGGGGATACGTAGACCGGTGATCACCTACGTCTTGGGTCCTTTTCGGTTTAAGATGATGTCTACGATCTAGGGGGCAACGACATGATCAGAGACGGGGCACGCGAATACTTATCGCGCTATGGCTGTTGTTGCGCCAAGGAGCAAAGGTCCGGATCCGGGATCTAGGGGCGATGAGCGGGACGCCTCAGTCGAAGGGCGCCAGAACGGTCGCGGATGGCCGTTCTCTGGCGAGGACCTACACCCCTCGATGTAGATGAGCAATTTGGGTGGGCGTGCCGCGATATGCTTATTTCGAATAGAGTCCCAAGGCATGAGCAACAGCGGGCGCCCACAAGAGCACGGCAGAGGAAAGTTGTAAATAGCATTATCGGGCATTAGCACCCTGGGGTGATTGAAACCCTATTACCGTGTCTAAATAAAGTCATCGCGCGGTACGAAATCATCATCAAGTAGGCGTGCGCCAACGAGTCTACCGAGAAACAGGCCCTTCCATAGGGCGGGAGCACATCGTAACGCCCATCGAGACTTTCTAAGAGTGTATCACCCCCATACAGTGATTGTAGCGAAAAGCATAGCAAGTCGACCCAAGTTGGTAACTCCTCCACAGAGATGGTATCAAAACCAACCATCACCATCAACTGCGATCGCAGAATTGTCCTCGGGTCCTCCTTCGTCCATATATCCGACGGAACCATCCTCGTCATTCGAGGAGCCGCCGCCATCGCCGTCATCGTCGTCGTCATCTTGGAACTTGACGCTGCTGCCCCCGTCCAAGTCGCCGCCGTGTGATTCTCCGCTGCCATCATCCGATCCCCGTGCACCCGCCTTCTCGGTGTCGAA
Organism: Xylaria sp. JS573; assembly: GCA_000966885.1. Taxonomy (NCBI): domain Eukaryota; kingdom Fungi; phylum Ascomycota; class Sordariomycetes; order Xylariales; family Xylariaceae; genus Xylaria; species Xylaria sp. JS573. Next base: position 778,566 of record JWIU01000100.1, on the reverse strand, counting down.
TTGTCTCAGCTTTTGGAGTAGCGACATGGGCTTTCTAGCGTTGGAAGGCTCCTCGTCCTCGGATTCCTCTTCCTCCGTGCTCTCGCCGTCTTCCGATCCTTCCTCGATATCCCGGTCACGCTTTGTATCCTCGTTATCGTCTTCGCCCTCGTCTTCGGAATCCGACAGCACGGCGCGGGAACGCTTTTTGGGGCGCGGTTCCACTTGCTCCTCTCCGTCGTCCTCCTCTTCGGTATCCGATAATACGACCACGCGTGCACGCTTGGAAGGCCGTTGTTGTCGTTGCACATCTTCGTCGTGTTCGCCGTCTTCCGTATCTTGCTCGTCATCTGAAGACACAATACGGCGTTTACGTTGCCTGGCAGTTGGGGCAGGCTCCTCTTCATCGGAACCGGAGTTATCTACGTCGATATCATGGTGATCCAGCGATTCGGGCTCGAGGCTAGAGAAACGGCCAACTTCAACATCGCCTTCTAGGTCATTTTCAGGGTCGTGAAGGGTTGAATATAACATCCTGGGACCATCCACACTCAAAAACTGCGGTTCCAGTTCGTCTTCCTCATTCGAGCCTTCCAGGTCATTTTCAGGGTCGTCAAGGGGCGAATACAACATCGTGGTACCATCCGCACTCAAAAACTGCGGTTCCAGATCGTCTTCTTCATTCGAGCCGTCGGACGACGAGTCGATTGTTGCATCGTCAATCCCTTCGCTCTCGTATTCATCTTCTTCAGACTCGGGTTCGGAAGATCCCTCCTCTGAGCTCCATTCAGCGTCCGGTAACCATCGCCGAGCCTGCCATTTGTCATATATGTCCATGCCCGCTTCGTATGAGAACTGCAGCAGGTGGAATCGCTTAAGGTTGTGCGACGGGGGGGCTGCTTCATCTTCACTCACGAGGAGGGGTTCCGGGTCGCCCTTCTTGAGATCGGGCCAGCAATACATGATATCCAGATCCTCGCCCACGCCCGGCGATTCACATTCTGTTTTGACGTGGAAGTTACGGCCGTCAAGGCATTCGTACATCCAGTCTGTCGGTCTTTGGGATCTCTCGGAATCGATTTCATGGATGCCAAATACTGCCTTCAGACTTCCAAGCGACTCGAGGCATTGCGTGAATTGAGGCTTGCAACAAATTTGCTCGTGCATGGCGATATATTGAACGTTATCGAGCGAAGGCCAGTGGTTATAAAATACATATACGTGGTCTCCAGTGTGCCTGGGGAAGATGACGTCCTGGTCAGCCTTGAAACGCAGCAGCCCACGCCCCCCGCGCATATCAAGCGTGTCGGGGTAGCGTTTCAATGCCAGCTCGCGACTCTCGCGGTGGGTGGCCAGCATTGCCCTCGCGGGCGCCGTCTGCTGCTCCAAGACGGCGCTCTCCCAGAGCTCGGGATTGGGTGCTACGATGACAAGCTCAAAAAGCCGTCCCTTCGACCCCAAGTCTAGGTCGAAAAATGACCATATGCGATGGCGGAGTTCAATGGGCAGTCGGCCAAATTGGGGGAAGTCGTAATCCTCCCAATAGGTGGTGAACCTTCCATCATGATAGTTATCGAATTCATCATCAATGACGTCGTCGTCGTCGTCGTCATCGTCGTCGTTGTCGTTGTCGTTCTCATCGTCCGACTCAATGGCCTCCATGTCCAAAAATCCGTTGCGGTCGTCGGGACCGGACTCATCAGACTCATATTCCCCCAAATCATCCTCCTCGGGCGCAACGGAGCTGTGATGGTCAGATTCGTCTGACATGACGGGCAGGCCAATTGAAGGTGAACGCCGATGTAGAGTCGAGGATGGATGAGGTGTGTGAGGGCTCAGCAGTGAAGATGGCGGAGAGCAGGTACGGATTATGACGTGGCCGACGTATTGGATGCTTGGGCTTTTAAAGGATACCACGACAATCAGGAAGGTGCAGATGCGACGTCCATAGAGTTTAGGGAAGACGCGACGGGATGGTGATGACGAAGGTACCTGATTAAAGTCGCGATAGGCCCGGTCAAACGCTAAAAGAAAACGGGCGTAGGAATTCAACCTGATCGGCAGCCCTGTAAATATGTAGAAGACAAGTATTTATAGACTGAATATACTAAGGAGCGCGCACGCCAATCTGCGAATATTCTACAGATTATGTACTCAATACATGCAGCTACATATCTGCAGCTACAAAGGGTTCATGTCCGCTTCAATACCACAAAAAAAGCTGATACCTAAGCAAGTCATTGCTAGCGCGTATCGACTTCCACATCCACTACGGAGTAGGTACCTAGGTATGTACGAGTTGTAGGCCCTCAATAGATACGCCTAGCTGCCGGTCAGTTGATGTCCTTCCTGTGGCTTACGCTCCTTTACTTTCATCTTTAGGCGCAGTTCTGTTGCAAAAGCATGCTTTTGCTTATGGTCCGTGTGACTCTTATATATCAGTTGTATTTTTTATGTATGCTTTTGGGCGTTTAAGCCACCTAAATTAGTATTTATTAAATGTTAATAAAATAGTTACACATTTGTAAATATTGTTTATAAAATCTGTTTATTTAAAATATAAATTATTGTAATAAGTAGTTTTGTAACATTTTTTAATGTTTTTTTAATAATTATTTTATTTAAAATTTTTTAATTTAATAAATAATTTTAATAATAAAAAATATATAAAAAACCACTTATATTATAAAAATGTAATTTAACAAAATAACAATATATAATTAAATAAAAAAACATTTAAAAATATTCCTAAATTAACAAAATTACAGTAGGTTGTGTATAGCTAATGCCCGCAAACGCACTACTTATTATTATGGGTTTTACCAATAAGCAGATAGCTGCTTATGCAACAAAACAGCGCCATAGTACGGAGTACCTATAAGTATGCAGGTAGTGCAACCTCCTCCAATCAGGGGTCCCCTTCTGATTAGGTCTTAAGTCCGGCACCGCTGCCGTACTAAATCCGACACCGCCCGGACGGTCTCTACGTTCTTCCGCCCTGGCGGTGACGGGATGGATGGAACCTTTCAACTGCTGGTGCACATTTGAAGGTTCCGTCCTTGTTCAAGTCTTGAACATCAATGGCGACACATTAGGAGCATCTGCCTTTCTATTTAAAGAAATACTCAAATATGTCACAGAATTCGGCATCAGCCTTAAAAGTTTGATAGCGATAAGTTTTAACTGTCATCAGTACCTAGGTATTAGGGAGTTATGCCTTCCCAGAATGGAGACATCTCTCTTCCAGATACCTATCTTACTTAACCTTAGGCTTGAAGATGGCTTGGCAACCCAGGAGGTACCTTAGTTAGAGCAGAGCCAACGGCAGGTAACATCTAAGTCAAGGTAACTGAGTTCTCAACTTGGACGCGCATCCGATACTGCCTGTGGTGAAAGACCGAATAGGAGACTACCTACCACATCCTTTCCATATCGATTGACTATTTAACCTTGAACTAGATGAAACCCGTCATGCTATACTTCTCTTGTGTTCCATCTATCCGTGCAGACATCGCCGACGTCACGTCGGGCTCGCCGTACACCGTACGCGGACCCGACTTATTCGCATTCGATTGCCTGCTTCCTGCTCCGTGCGGTCCAGGCGACTCGCCGGCTGACCCAGCTCGGTGGCGGAACGTGTCGGATGGATAGATCCATACCAGAGACCCGTTCACTTCAACTTCTTCCGTGGATTAGCCTAAGCGGACGTACATAGTATTCACTGCGGCCGAGTAAGTCACATGACGGCCATTGAGTGACGTCTCGGATAATGAGGTCCGGAGAGTACATTTGAAGCCTCGTGGTCGATTTAAAGTTTGACGGGGCTCGTGTGACGCCTGTTGTGGGTGACGTGGGTATCGACGATACGCTCCCGTTATACTCAAAGTGGCGGACACATATCAGCGCCTCACGGCATCGGTTGAGAAGCTCCGTCTACTTGCTTAGGGCTCTTCGATACTGTAAGTAGACCCCGTCTCTCTAGGCCCCAAAGACAATTCATGAATTTTCTGTTCTGATTAACGTTTTGACGATCATGTATGTAAGTCAATAGAAATGTCCAACATTGAACGTTATTGTCATTCGTCTATTGTCGTATTTCACCAAGTTTTAGGTATGGTACTGTCTATGACGCCTACAAGATGTGCGTGTACCATATCCCTCGATGAATATGACAAAAGTCTGACTGACCGAGTATCTAGAGATTTAATGGCGAGGGCGTACTATGATTGCTTAATGTAATGTCCAGTAGTTCTAAGCTCTAAGAAGTTTAACAGCCACTATACTCTGGAATTGAAGTCAGAATTCGCATCTCCGCTATAAGTTGATACGTATTCGATGTTACATAGAATCAGTTTTCGCAACAGCTAGGAACGGATATGCACTTTGAAGCACTTTTAAGTAGAGAGGGCGACCATACTGCACAATACAATATACATTCATAAGCAGGTAGTTACACACACACACATATATATCATGTCACACCAAGCCGTGTGCCGCATATTACTGTCATTAGATTTAGTAGCTACTTATACCCATTGAATGAAGCAATTGAGGGCCTCAGATGTCACCATTGAGCCCTTGATAGTGCTTTCTATAACGGTATGTTGGGATTCGAGTGACGAGTGAAATGGCCATTTTTCAATACAGACAGCGGAACATAGGGCAGTAGAAGTATCGCCAATTTAATGAAGGGGAAACCAAAACCTTGCCTCCATTGATCAAATAGTGGCCGTAGGAATTCCGTTATAATTTATGTATCTGTACCGGCCACAGGAGATATATATTCAGAAGAGGTCTGGAGTAGTTTTCATGATTCTCTTCACTAGGTCTTTTCATATAGGTAGGTTATTCTATATCGTAACTAAGAAACTGACCTTCTGTAACGACTATGATGAGATATGTGTATATTATACCGTCACATAGATGGCTACAGGGTATCCTTTCCCTACAGCGATTGTAATGGTAGGGGCGACCACCCCGCATCACACCTATCTACCAGACTTCCTGCGCCGAGGACTTCCCTCGCTCTCTCTCTCTCCCTCTCTTACACACACAATTGTCACTGCCCCTACAGACTCATACAGTCCTTGATAGCCTCGTTCGGTGGTCATTGTAGCTGTTACAAGCCATAAGGGCCCGCACCGTGTGTCCTACTCCCGTGATAGCGGTGCCCCTTAGAGGTACGCATTCAACTTATGAGCACGTCTCTTTTCTAACGGCGAAGGTCGTTACGGAATGAAATTATATATTAAAAAGAAAATTGCGAGTGAGCCGCTGGTCCTGTTGCTATTCCCTGTGAATAGTTCCTCACTTGTAACATTCTTGAGACGGAACAAAAGATGGCCTCTTGGATGCATTCTAATATCCGTGCCTTTGATTCCAACGGCCACACTAAAGTTTGAAGAGCCTCCGAGAGCCATATCGTACCGCGATATTGATGTTTAAGGGGCCGATATTTGACGGAATACTGTTATCCCGCACCACATTTATCTACTAGTCAGCTACAGCCACATACGCCCCCTCCATCACAGACAGATTTATGCAGAAATTACCCCTGAAGACTTTGATGGTTACTAGGAGTCTCAAATAGATAGTAACTGTAGCTATTAAGAATCACTGGGGTCCAAGTGCGTCTCACCAGTCCGCGGTAGGCGTCTTCGTCTACTTAGGCCTCGGAATATCTTGTAGATCTTCAAGTAGGTTAAGCCGGTGGTAGAATATTGTGGGCTATGTAAGTAGTCAACTTTTCAAATAGATACGTGTAATGATTTGGCCGGCTATACGATAGTCGAAGGAGATAATCAAGTGGGTATGTCTCTTCGCACTGACATATCACAGTTACAGAAGGTGACAACCATTGGATAGCGCAACGGTAACCAGGCCCAAGCGTAAAGTGAGCTGGATGAAAAGGTGCCTAAAGCGAAATTCTAGCCCAGAAATCATGGAATTAGTTAACTTAGGGAGAGAGCTTGAAGGTTATGGCATTCTCCTAATTACCTAAAATCCCATCACAGTGACACCCATAAACATCATAGCTCGGTGTTCACTTATGTATGAAGATGTTAGGCAGATAGACGTAGCCTCTATAATGAACCTGATATATCTTTCCTAACGAAGACATGCACATCCGCAACTACGAAGAGTACCTGTCTACTTGACTGGAAATAGCTCCCATAGCCTCCTTTCTTCTGGTAGAGTTGGCCAGACAGGCATCTGATCATCTACGGAGAAGAAGGCGTAAGTTGTTAGAATTGCATCTAACGGGATATATCCAATCATTTACAAAACCAGAGTCACAGCTTTCCGGAAAGATACCCAGGGAGCTGGGCCTACTGGTCATCTTATTATTGGTAAGTAGCATGTGATGACAGATATTACTTGAACCTTGGAGGAATCTGAGTGCCTATTCGAACTTAAGGTCTGCTCTTTTCTCATCAAGTCCATCCACGTTCTCAGCCTCTTCAGGTGGCCTCGTACATACCTTGGGGAAGAGCCCTGTAAAAGAAGGCTTACGACCGGGAAGTCGCAATAGCCGGCCTGCATTTCTCCTTACTTTCATTCATATACATCCCGATACTTTGATGCCAAAAGAACGTCGGGAAGGGCACTATGAACAAGCATTGACATGAGAACGATGGCCTATTGTCAAGTTGACCATATTTTACCTAGATTTGGTCGTTGATGGCGTTTGATGCGCGAATAGAGAGATCAGAGCTGCTGAGTCTCATTTAAGAAATAACACAATATTCAAGTGTTATACCGCAAGTGTATCATCTCGATATTTAAGAACTACCGCTTCATCCACTCTAGGTAATGATGGAAGTGTTAACTGAACTGTGAGTGTGTTAACCTGCGAGTTGGCCCAGACACTCAGCAAGATCCTGATCTCTTTGCGTTCTGCGTTAAGGCTGACTTACTTTAAACTGTTGTTCAGGAAATTTCTGGCTACTGATGTAATGAAGGCCTAAACAATACGTATTTTCTGAGCTTGAGTTGTAAGATGATGCGATTCCTGAGGGCGCACGTCTATACTCATTGCGCCTATATTTTGCTGTCATCTGCGGTAAATAGTGTACCGCTATTGCTTGTTTTCAGTCTTGTACACTACCCACGCTGTGTCATTTCATGAATATGTATTCTGGCACGAGCAACCACACTTTGGCAAGATGGTTTTATGGCGGACGGACGATGATATTATAGCTTATGGTCAACCGCAAGGCGTTCAATGAACATCGGCGACCATGGTAGAACTAGCAAGGCTAAGGTTTAAGAACTTGAGTCTTATACGTCATTATAACCCCAAACGCTGTCAGTATGCCGCTAATGGACGCGGACATATGTATTTCTAAGTCGTCGCGAAGCTTATATCGACGTCCTGCTAGATGCCCTGACATGAAGGACAGCAACTCCAAGCTGAGACATATCATGAACGTCTAAAACTGTTGTTCCGGGCCGGCTGTGTAGTCGTCGGCATATTCGTGCATCATGTTTGCGTAGATATAATGATCATGTCATGACGTTATTGATGGTCACACGATCTCAGAGTCACTCGCAACTGAGCCTGCTAGGCAGCCTCTCTCGAGTCATACAGCCGAGTTTGGACTACAGTTTCCCTCATAGCCTCGGTGAACCCAAAGAACTTGAACCCATAAGCATTTCCATATGAAAAATCTAGGTACGCTGGATGCTCGGCTGATGTGTTTCCGGGTTTGAACCCGGACCGCTAGTTTGGTGCTTGAGGTCTGCAAGCCTGGGGACGGAAATGCTAGCGTTTAGTAACGTTAGCATGATGTGCCCTCAATGCCGGTAAAGCCAAGAACGGCCAGAAAGGCGCAGTTCTCGTCGTGTTAGAAGCACTCCAGACCCGTCGTTCTGACTGGCTGCGAACGAGAAGCTGGTGTTTCAGGAGCCAAGCTTGCGCGGTTAGCGGCTCAGGCATCGCGCATTTAGATGCACGCGCACATAATAATATCCATCTGCAGGGTCTTCTCTTAAGGCTGGCGGTTGCTGGGGCAAGTACGGGACTCCACGAACCAATGGAGCAGGGTTGGCGATGCCGGTCATCCAGATCTTATCGTGGCTGCAGGGGTTCGGTGTAGGCACGTAAAAAGCTTGGGGATGGGAATTTATGCGGGAGATTGGTTGCGTGATGATTTGCGTGATGATTTGCTGACAGCTGTGGGTTGACTGGCCGGCCAACCACGTACCACAAAATCCTGGACGCTCCTCTGCTCCTCCGCGACAAAAGCGACGAAAACGGAAGCCGTCGATTTTTTCTGGTACATTCGTTCGGATATCGTGACATACCTCTGCGTACAATCAAACGAAGGCATCAAAATTTTGGATAAAATCAGAGCGTAGTCTTCAGTCACTCTGCAATTGATTAGTATCTGTTAGCTTCAACTTTCGAAGTATCGCGATTGATCAAGTCAAGCAACGACCTAGAGGGACGTCATCCACTGCCAGTGAGCTAGTAGTGGAATGAGGTCATAGCTCAAAGATTACGTGCAGAAAAGGTACATCGGCACAGGCTACGCACAGCACAGCACAACACAGCACTTGCATGTGGTTGTCCCGCAACTGCCGATCACCAGGTCATCGACGTTGATGGGCATCATTGACATGGAAACCAGCCCTGCCTTACCTATAACAACCAAGTACCTAACCTCTGTTAGCTACATATCCCACTGATCCACGACCTCGCCGCGACGGACGGAACAAAGAAAAACCCCAGTGAAAACCCCTCCGGCTGCGATCTCATCTTTCAAGCATTCCCACCCGTTCCCATCATATCTCACTTTTAAACCAAGACATAGCTTCGAGAACAACTAGGCCACGATCGGCAATCCCACACCAGTGACCAAGTACCTACCTAGCTGTACTGTACTCCGTCTTCCTCGAGGAAACAAAAGGCCCAGCCTAGCCCAGCAAACCAACCAACCCCAAAGCGTCCACCATCATCCACCATCTGAAATTCCTAAACCTCGCATATCGTCATAGCTGAGCTCTGCTGCCCGCGACTTCGATAAAGCCATTCAAGCATCTACCAACAACCGCCGCTGAACAGTGCTCGACCCGACCCTTGCAGCTTCTAGCAGCACTCCTACTGTAGACGCACTTTTACCGCCGTGCCAGCAGATCGCCTTTACCCTCTCTCAAAATGGAGACCCTGATCAAATCGATCGTGCGCTTGCTGCAGTTCCTCCTGGTCTTGCTCACCACGGCACTGATCGGCAATGTCATCGCCGAGAACGTCGACGGCTCCCAGTCCGCCATCAACTTCATCATGTTCGTCTGCGCGCTGTCCTGGATCGCCGTCATCTACGGCCTAGCCTCGCAATTCGTCTCCGCCCTCGCGATCCCCATCGTCGCCCTCGCGCTCGACGCCGCCGCCACCGTCTTCACCTTCATCGCTGCCATTGTCCTGTCCGCCAAGCTGAGGGCTGTTAACTGCTCCAATCTGGTATGGATTTCCCTGCTCCCTCTTCTTCCCTCCGTCTCTCTCGATCTAGACTTCTTTCCAATCATGGTAACTAACCGTTCTGGAACTATCCGCAGCACGGCCATCCCAGCGACTACATCGCATACGGCTCCCACAACGACGAGAAGCGGTGTCGCGAGATCCAGGCCAGCACCGTCTTCCTGTGGTTCCTGTGGGTCTCGTTCGCTGCCACCCTCTTCTTCGTCGCGAAGGAGTTCCGCCGCGGCCCCGGTTCCGTCCGAAGCGGTCCCAACATGTCCCAGGTCGGTGTCTAGGCTACTGGCCGTGTGGAGACTCTACCTAGGGTTATCTCAGCCGGATTGGGACGAGTGATGTGTCGACGATAGGTTACGCGTGTGGGTCTTGATGATGGCATGGTCATGTGCAGGATCATACGGCAGAAGGGCGGCGTGGATATGGCGTTTAGGTTTAGGCTGGATCTTCGCGACCGCGGTCCCTGGAGAGTAGGTAATGGTGGCCCTGCGCGGGTGTCGACAGTGTCTTCCTCGCTGGCTAGGGCGGTGTTCGTTGGGACGTGTGTAATATGTTTTGCGTGCACGAGTTAACGGTTTGGGCCTGGAACACGATACCATTGTTTGTAGTATGGACCCTGTTTAGTCTATACATGCAGAGTCATTTCGGTCTGGATTATAGTGTAGCTAGATAATGTATACGATACCGAGAAGGTATCTCCTCAATGAGACAAACTGTCCAAAGGCTTGCCAATTGTCACGAGGACACTAGTTCGGCTGATGTTCAATGGAACTATCGGTTCTAGGTACTTAATCAACCACAACCTGGCGGTACCTAAGTACGATTCCGTCCACGAAGGTGTTATGAGATATGGTCTGGACCTATTGTGTAATTATTGATACCAACAGCCAGTCTCTCTTTGTATAACAGCGTACAACCACTACGTTGCAGCGGCTCTGCACAGGTAGACGGTACAGAGTTCCACAATACAGCAAACCACCTTCCGGCCCACATCACTCAACAACAACGGGGTATCCGAAACAATGTTATGATAGCAAACCTAAGCTTTCCGACTTTCAAGCTTAGCTGAAGGTATCCCAACATCAGAGCTAGCAATGCCGAAGTATCCGATCTATAGCAAACCACGTTCTTTGGCCATTGTGTTTCACATGTTGGCACGGCTTACTTCACGGAAGACCCGCCCATCGTAAGAAGTAGTCAACTGGGCGAAGACACGGGAAGAAGCAAACGGTAAAGCCCCGTCAGGGATTACCTCTCCTTGCGATCATGTGCCTCCTCACTGCGTACAAAGATCAATGGTCTCGGCAGATGAGTGGAGATAGCATTTGTCACCCCCAGACTATGTATTTCTAAGTACATGGATAGCAATCAAATTCCCAGTCCACTAACCGCCGTCAAGTGATCTTATTATGTCACCTCAAGTTTTCTGAGCCTTGCCGGCTCAACCCCTTGTTCAAAGTACCCATTACATTACACAAGTTCCCCCCTGACATTAGGTACACGGAACGTTAACCGTCATAGCCCCACACGCACCGCCGCCTCGATCTCGGCGCCCGTGCCGAACGCCTCGCGCACCCACGCCGGGAACGCCGCGTCGAACTTCAGCCCGATCAGCAGGACCGGGCGCTCGGGGGCGGGGACCGTCATTTTGTTGGAACGGATGGGATTCGACGAGGGCTGTGGGTCTGTGATGAATGTGTAAAGGTAGGTATCAGGTGGAGTCGGTGAGCACCATTAGGTCTCGCACGGGCGGTGGAGGGGTGAGCTTCTGCGATGCAAATGTGGTATGGATGGGGGACGCGATCTTTGTTCGCGGAGCCCGGATTCCAGTCTTCGGAACTCGCCTCCAAGGTGTAAAGACCGAGGGGATGAACTCTCCCCCCGCATATGGGTGGATGATACTGCACTCGTTTGATTTCTATTCGTTTTATCAAATTACATTGTCCAAGGCGACGACGGCGCCGAGGAGTTACTGAAAGCTCATTTTGAAGCAGATATAAGCTTCCGAACCGCTGTTCTGTCAAGCCGCCTAGGTACCATACCTTGCATACCATGCCAAGACGACTCGAGAGAATAGCGTGACGCTCGGTATCGTTGCATAACTCATATATTCATTTCCGCTTTTGGTCGGCCGTCTATCAAAGGTTTCCGGGCGCGTCCTCTTGCCATTACTCTGCCTACCCGTGTGGTAATGTTTACTTAACCTAGGGCCGGTGGTATCTTATCTAGAAGACGCGGGCGCCGGAATATCACCCGGAATACTCTACACATTCGCATGTAGGCTCCCAATTTGGCTGAGCCCACCTAGCTGCCTCGTCCTCAGGCGGCTGTTTCAATCCCGCAGTCGTTTGACTGTAGCGTGGTCGCATATGCACCTATGACTTTCAACTGACGCCACTTTTTTTTTTTTTTTTTTTTTTTTTTTTTCTCTTCTGTACCACTGCGTTCAGGGCAGCTCTAGAAGCCATAGTTTAGAAGCATGGTAGTAGAAGTTAACCAAACTCAGTTTCAACGAAAAACACAACCGACTCCCAGCGTGGTGTCTCCAATGACTCAGTGATTACGTGCCTATGTGTTTTTAAATACTGCTGTCATTGCCGAGCTGTACCAGTCCTCTTCCAATGCCATAGGTTCCAGAAAAAGACTATCACGTATATATAGGGCTCTTTTGGGTAGTATTAGGTATAGCCATAAGGTAGTGTACATAGAGTGGCAAAACTCGAAAAGACAGAAGCAAATATGCGTCTATTAAATAGCAACTAGTTAGTTGCTATGGAAGAGTCTGGCATATTGCATGTGAAGCTAAATAATCATAGGCTGGAAAGGAATGCCAGTGGCATACTCGAATAGATAACTATAAGTAAAAGTGGTCGTCCTTAGGCTCTTGTGGTCTCTTATGAAATACCTATAATGGTGACGTTCTAACTAAAACTTGGCTTCTTTTGGCTCTGACTCATTTACCATCCACTGTCATGGTATCTGTGCCGTCGACTCTTTCCATAAAAAATCTCAAGCACAAGCATATCCACTGGAGCTGATCACTTCATATCCGTTCATTCTAGTTGGAAAACATCATCCCATCTTTTACACTAAACTCCTCTATTCACTACATAGAATGTATTTCCCGAGACTACCGGTGAATGGGTTCCATTCACTCAGCTCTGGGCAATGGGTACTTTTGCTCTCGACCATGACCCTCTACAATCGCCGAATATATCTCCTCACAACCCTTTCTTTCACACATCTTAAGGCATCAACTCCAGCATCTAGTAGCTTGAACGAGATACTATTTACTATATAGCCTAAGAGAAGATAATCTCCTAGAACAATATAGTAACCCTAACAAGGGTATGGTAAGCACATTAATCTAACCTTCAAACATCACTAACTCTTCACCAGAAGCACAGTACACCACCGGCACAGCAGACACTCTCGATCCTCACCACACCTTTACCTTCATAATACATATATCCACGGAAGATATCCAACCCTGGTCCAGCCGACTCGATGAAAGGGGTTAACATTGACAGTCAGGCCTCAAAGAGTACTCAAGAGAAGAGTATCTCAATCCGAAAAGCCACCATTTCAGACCAGGATGTGCTTCACCAGATCGCGATCGATACATCCCAGTACAAACGCCGACACGCACTGCGGCCCATTTCCGAAGCTGAGATACGAGCGAGCTACCCCACGCGCGCGTTCGAGAACCAGATGAACGACCAGGGAAAGGAACTCCTGGTCGCCGTGGATAGGGACCAGAAGGTCGTGGTACTTGCCCTGCTGAGCCGCAGGGACATTTGTCTATCCTATGTCGAGGGGAACACGCCGCGGGAGAAGTGGTCGGCTCTCGACATGCTATACGTCGACCCGGCGAGACACCGAGAAGGCGCCAGGAGCGCATTCCTGGATGTTGTCTTCCAGATGGCCATGGACGAGGGATTCGAGCAGATGTGGCTTCTCGCATTTGGGTCTAACGAGGTAGCGGTAACCCTATGCACGAAGAAGGGTTTCAGGCAAGTTGGGCTCTTCGGTGAGGAGGATGAGTTGCTGACGATGGTGAAGGTCTTGCGAGAATAGCTTGCTTCCATACAGCTCATCGGGTCAACTATGGGAGGGAATGTAGGGACTGGTGTTTTCTTTTACTCCTGTCAGTATTGGGAGTGGGATTACATGGGGGTGGCGCCGCTTACGCACAGATGGGGATCACGGGGTATAAGAGTTGACCGAGTCCCCCATAAATTCAAGTTTCTGAGGTTATAGCCGTCCGGAAACCTATTATCTAAATACTATTACATCTTTTGCTCCAAATAGCCTCGGCATCTGGTAACTACCTGCATACTTAAGCATAGTTAAGATAGGGGGTAATATGATCATGTGATGTGACGCTCATACTCGGGCAATGCTACAGGATTTATAAGTGGTGAATTTTTTGAGCTCAAAAGCAGCTTGCCAACGGATCTTGTTACGTTAGTATGGCTGATGTGATCGCTCATTATCTTATGTGTTATTATGACCTGTGATATCAAATTCTCTCTCTCTTTGCTTGGGTGTAAGTGGAATCTTAACCCTAAATATGGTATTGATCCACTATCTTTCCTCGCTTAGAATGAATGACTCCTGTCATGTCTGTATACTTGGTGTACTGACGAGGCATTTTCGATTGCAGTGACTTTTGTTATACCGGTGAATGTGTTTGTGGTACGCTACAAGACCAACCCGATATGTCAGGGAGCCGGTACACAATTATGTCAACAAATGTACTCAAGGTACTTAATCTACTATACAGAGTTGATGAAGTTTATATGCATGTACATTGTATATCCTGTGATATGATCTGTTGGTGTTTTGCGAGATGGGTTCTGACGTGGCGGGGGCGGATCTACCTGTCGGGTTGTTTTCCGTTGGTCAGGCTCATAGAACCTTCCAACCAACTCCACGGAGAGGTGTATTGGGGCCTGATGTTACAAAGGCCATGACTCGCTCTTCATAGGCTATGTAATCTATTCTGGGCTTGTTTGTCGAAAAGGACGGCAAGCCACGTGAGTGCCAAAGTTGTACGAGGCCTGGGCCGTATATTGCGCGGTAGTATTGATCTGTATACCTATGCGTTTTCTCTATCCTTTAATCTATCCGATAATCCTTCGTTTTCCAGCCTTAGGTCCCGAATGTTTGCTACCTGTTTTGCCACCAACCCCTGCTGGCATGATATTATAAAAGACGCAAGGGTTTCCTTGGAAGTTCTTCACACTAGCAGATTACGACAGATTATCAAGCTTTCTCCTACAACATACCAAAATGCACATTCGAGGATTAGTGTTCGACAGGCAACGTGCCTCAGACGAGCAGCGTGCCACAGACGAACAGCATGTGTTGGAATTCAGGTGGCTGGTACCTACGACCCACACCCTGTGGCTATATATGGAGGAAGTATTCTTCTATATATATACTACTTTTAGATAATATTTTATTTAATATAATAATTATATTATTTATATTTACGTTTTATAATAAATTATAAACTTGAAGCTTATTTTTGTAATTATTTTATAATTAATTTAATTATATTTATTAAATAATATAATATAAGCAGTTATATTATTATTATAATATTAAAAAAACAAAATAAAAAACAATAATATTTAAATTATATAATTTATTAATAAAAAATTAAAAAATTATTAAAAATAATATTTTAATATTTT